>JAVYIG010003983.1:0-175741 GCA_035222895.1 Strongylocentrotus droebachiensis
CCACAACGCTACGGTGGACAATTATCACTGGTGCACCTCTAGGGATAGATGTCCAGGCACAGGGATTAGGGTCTATCTTGTGAATTGATTTCCAATGTGGATTATTTCTCATAAAAATCATTTGGCGAATGATGTAGAATAATCTTAAGTTGAGTGATATAACGCGTGACGAATATGTTTATTTTTTGTTTGTTTTAGAGCTAATTTATCTTATAAGTTATAATCATTATCATATTATGGGCCCATCATCGGGGGACACCCTCCAACCTCAAGACTTTGATTCTGAAACAAAATAAATCTCATCGAAAATATATGGAAAGTGACAACATACAAGTAAAGCCGTGGAGGTTAAGTGCAATTTACTCAAATAAACCAAAAAAACTGCTTTCAAAAATGAAATTAATTTCCTGTCACACACTCCCGTACGTATACTGTATGTTCGATTTGAGACATAGACATCTATATGGTTGTAAAATTATGTGTCAGTGTTATATTACTTTTGGCCCCCGCCCCCCCCCCCCCCCCCTGGAAAAAACGTTAATTTTTACCTTTTTTGGAGATGGGGCCCCCACCCGCCCCCCCTGACGCTCAAGGGGGGGGGGGGTGCGATTTTTCAAATTTCCGAGAGCCCCCCCAAAAAAAATTAGTGCCCACTTCCCCCCACTGAGCAAATTATCGGCCGGCGCGATTTTCAAATTTTCGGAGCAAAACAAAATAGTGCTCCCACTCCCCCCCCCCCCCCCCCCCCCCCACTGAGCGAAATATTGGACGACACGATTTTCAAATTTCAGTACACTAAATTTCAAATTGATTTCAAATTTGCCCCCCCCCCCCTAAGAAATCCTGGATCAGCGCCTGCTCCTCCTACCCACTTGCTGCCAGCCGATGATGGCGTGATCCGGGGCGTGATGACAAAAATTTTACCTCTCACAAATTGGAAGGCTAATTCAGGTTTTATTATTTTACGTTCTTTTTGGTTAAAAAAATA
Source organism: Strongylocentrotus droebachiensis (assembly GCA_035222895.1). Lineage (NCBI taxonomy): Eukaryota > Metazoa > Echinodermata > Echinoidea > Camarodonta > Strongylocentrotidae > Strongylocentrotus > Strongylocentrotus droebachiensis. Next base: position 989 of record JAVYIG010003983.1, read on the forward strand.
CAAACCATTTTTACTCCTTTACTGCTTTTTTTTTTAAGGAGCGTTTTTTTTTCTGCGAGAGAGAGAGAGAGAGAGAGAGAGAAGGAAAAGAAGGAAAAGTGAAAATGGAGAGAAAGGGAAATAAAGAAGAGGTAGAAGAAAAGAAAAGTGGGGAAAAGCAGGAGACCGGGGGAAGGAGCTGTTGCCTCCCCCCCCCCCCCCCCCCCCCCCCCCCATCAAAAAAATAAGAGAGAAGGAAGGAAAGGGAAAGAAAAAAGGAAAAGAGGAGATGAACTTGAAAGGAAATGAAGCGCCAAAAAGAAAGGGGGGGATTGCAGTGGGGGCCGAGTTGTCCTTGAGTCCGAGTAGTTAGCATCGAAATTGAGTTCGTTGGTAGTTAGCCCATCGAAATCGTTGAGTTAGCCCGACTCCGATGAGATCATAATGTCACATGACCAAGTCACATGACAATAACTGCAGACAAACATTACGTCATTTTTTACGACGTAAATAAACTATTGATCGAGAACGGGCTAGATCCGGAACCGTCGAGCATACAAATTTCTTGAGGAAAACTGAGGAAATCTTGTTATTTGGCAAACGGTATTCAAGTTTGGTAAGTATATCACTTGAATGTCCGGCCTTTTCGTGAATTAAGCCACTGCATCTCCATGTTCATTGAGATCGCGAGAGCGGTCGCTGCATCTGGAGTCTAAATCTACACTCGGCGATTTGCGTGTAAAATCGTACCTATACGTACCGGTTCTGTAGCTGTAGCCACACTGCTCTATTATCCTGACCTGGCTGTGTATTAAAAACTGTTCTATTGATTTTCAACATTCCAAACACCACTGTACAAAACTGAACTGAGCTGAGTTCACTAAAAATCGGTACTTTAGTGACAATTGATGACACCTAAATAAATAGCAGTAAAATACAATCTTTTCAACTTACTGATGTTAGAAAGAATATTTTGAAAATTCAAATCGTAAGTCTACTGTCTGTCCTGTCGAACTATAGACCGAATTTTCCGTCTCTTTCGTTCGTTAGCCTCTTATTGGGGTAGGGTCGGCTCTCTCTTTAGAGACGGAAGCCGACTATACGCGTTCCCTTGCTAACACCATGGCCATTTATGGCCATATTTATATGCCCCCAAAATCTCCCCAAATGTCATTTTACCTCGTGCATATCCAATTGTAAATTAGGCCTAGGCTATAATACATGGGTTCCACTTACTAAATTGATTGAAATAATCGGTTTAATGGTCACTTCCATGTTGAAAATCTTGCAAGCCGTGTTAAACTCTCGCTGCGCATGGAGTCATCTAAAATCTCATCCCTTCTAGTCTACGCCGAAGGCAAAATGATTATGAAGGAAAAACTGTGATAACGCCATTACGAACGTGTAGATGGCGCCCAGTTTTTCCTTCATAATCATTTTTTCTTCTTGCTTTTTCTTTCAGAATCGAAGTGTGACATTTCTTAGTCTTACAATATGGCAACAAGCGCAGTTGCAGCTCATCATCATGTTGTGAAAGCTGGATGGATGCAGAGGGAAAGTAAGTTAGACCAAATTTAATTGAAGCCACGTTCTTCTTCTTGGCTTGGCTTGGCTTCCTCCAGTTTGGGGAACTGCAGTTGGTGCAGGTGTTAGTAGTACACATATAAAAAGGATAGGCAGGTTTACATTGGCATCACATATATGTAGTGGAACGTTTAACATGGAGGTCAAGTATGAAGCTGAGAGAGAGATTGTGAAAGAGTGAGGGGTTGATCCAGTCGGAAAGAGAGGTGTGAGAGCAGGAGCGATAGCTTTGTGAAGCATTCACCCTTCGTTTTTGAGTTGGAATAATGGCTCTCCCAGCATCTTGGCCAGTGAGCTATGAAATTGTCTCTGAGAGTAGTGTAGAGAGGGCACTCACCCACCAGACAATGTCAAAATCAAGATTTTTTTTGGTAATTGTCCAGAATTGGTCATCAAATTTTATTTTCTCTAGTGGGGTAATTGTCGGTAGCCCTTCTGTTTGTATCATTAATGAATAATATATGATTCTCAACTCTCTTTAATTGTGATTCTGTTCTTCCTCTACCTCTCCCTTCTTCAGTGCCTTCTGTTCCTTCTTTTATTTTCTAATATTTTTCTCTAATTCCTCTATTTTTCCCTGTTTCTCTTTCCTTCACGATATATTCGATCCCCATTTCTATACCCTTTTCATTTACCTCTCTTCGTTGTCTCTTAAAGGCATCGTTTAACAATGTGAAATCTGAGATGCACGGCCCTACGTGTTATTAGTGTCTGTGATATGGTGTAATATTGCAGCCCTAAAAAAAATTACGCTTCAAAATGATCAAGAAATGCCTCAAAAAATAAAGTAAAAAACTTTGAGTGACCGGTTTTACCATAGGTACTCGTTTTCCCCATTGTGTTATGAAAACCGTTAGGAAAATGCAAAATTTGGTTTCGATTTCTAATCATAAATATCTTGATAATCAGGCGATTGGCTTGTAAAAGTCATGGGGTTCCTGACTGACCTAAAGGTTTATAACTATCATTGCAGCATGAGCTAAATCCAGAATTTTGTTTCAGAATCTGAGACAAAGTTACCAGATCCCTTTAATCAATTTGTTTTTAATTCTATTTATCTCACCAATATTCCTTTCTTTACAATATGTCATATTCAGCCGATGTATTGAAAAGATGGAAGCACTGTTTCTGTATCTTGAAGACAGATGGTATGCTGTCTTACTACAGCGATGAGAAACAGAAAGATCTTCAAGGTCATATCAACCTTCCAAGAGATTGCTTTGTCCTGAAGGTATGCTCAATAATTAATGATATCTTATCTACCGGTACCCATAGCAGAGCTGCCAACCATTCCGTATTTGCTGGAAATACTCTGTTTTTTTCTCCGAGTTACGGTATTACGTTTTTCTTCATAAAATACGTTTTTTAATATTTATTTTATTTTTTTTATTTATTTTTTTTATTATTTTTTTAAATAATTTTTTTAACATACCGCATGTCAAACAACTTCCCTAAAATGGTGATTTGATCACAAATTCAATAGAAAACTAATTTTAAAACATACTTGAAGAGAAAAATATTCTCAAAAAAAAATGAAAATACCAAAATAACCACCAAATATTTTTTCCTGCTTTGTATGGAAAAAACAGCATGATGAATGAACATTTCTGCATTGGAAGTGTGTCGCGTGTGGTTGTAAGTTTCGTTTTTATGAATTACTTTTTGTTGCTTGAAATTCCTTTTTTTTGCCATCATGAGTCCTTTTTTTGGTCGCACAAGGTTGGCAGCTCTGCCATAGAGTACCGAAGCTGTAGGAACTCAGTGTTATTTGCCCTGGTTCATAACCATTACGAGCCAGAGCAAATAACGCTGAGTTCCTGTAGGACATCTATTTATTCAGATGGTCATATCTCAGCCAATACCTAACATAATCAATTGGTTTTCGATATTTGGACATTATTTTTGATGCTCTTTCGAAAAATGAAGACAAAAATTGAGAATTTCTAAAAATAGATTTTTAAACAGGGCTACGCGCACCCACTTTTTGGAAAGGGGTGGGGATTTAAGTTTTTAGAATCTGTATGCAATCCAGACTTAGATTTTGCGTTGCCCCTGTGTTCCGAGCCCCTATCATTGTCGAGCAGTGTGTATGATACTGCATGTATTTGATGTATGAAATTATATTTTAGAGGATGCTGTTCAAGTTAAAGCAGAGAAAAGAGACCACCATAGTTTCAACCTATCTCCTAAAATGTAGGTACATGTAGTTTGAAGGAAAACAAATTTATATACAGGAGCTCATTTTGTTTTTTAAACGGGAAAAAACATTGTAGGGGTAACTTTTTTAGTTATCCCTTCGCCAAACTACTTTCTAGAACTTACTGGAGCCAAATAGCTTTCTGCTCACGTGTTCCTCCTCACTAAATTTGCGGAGAGTGTTGCGTCTTTGAAATGGCATTTGACACAATTTTATCATGATTATCTTATTTTCAAACCTGTTCTTTTCATTTAATGCAAGTAGTGTAAGAAATGTTGCACTCTTGATACAGGAACTCTCTCAAAACTCAATTTTAGGACAAAGAGATTTCAAGGGGTTACCATTGTTTTTTCTGTATTTTTGCTCCAACATCGGACTTACTAGCGCTAAATCTCTGTTCTTTGTTAAATACGTTCATTGGTATCTAGTTTAAACCACTATGAATTAGCTCTACACATATCTATAAATTATTTACCTATTCTATCATCTGTGAAATTGCCTCCGGTGGATACATCCTGGATGTGTCGTAGGACAGGGGGGCGTTTCACAAAGCTTGTCATCAATGACAAATGACAGTTTTTGTTATAAGCTACTTAAATCCTTGTTTCTGATTGGGTGTCAGCAGATTTGTCACTGATTTTTGTTGATTTGTCATTGAAAAAAGGCTTTGTGAAACTGGTCCCTGGTCGGGAGTTCACTAGGGAAGCTTGGATAAGGAGGGGTTCATTATGAAGAAATTTGTTGTGCTGGTAGAATTAGGGATCAAGTGCATGTTTTTTCCTTGTAAATAAAATCAAGTCAGTTGTAGTCTTGGAGACATTCCCATAGATTTTTTGTTTTTACCCTGCTATCATTTTGTTTTCGGGTTGTCGGTCCGTCCGTATGTACGTCAGTCGGTACGTCTGTCCGTAAAACGGACTGTGAAACGGGCCCCTGATCCCTGACGTTCTGTTCCTGTTTTTCGTCCTGCTGCATACAGGTCGCGCGTGATGTAAGTGGAGTGACCCCTCCAAGCAGCCATGATGTTATGGGTCTGATTGAGATCCGTAGTAGTCATTCCGCTACATCTTCTGTGCCGAGTCGTACGATGATGCGCAGATGTGGAAACTCGTCTTTGATGATGTCATCAGAGCAAACGTAAGAGTACTGTATCTTATCCTGTAAACCCATAGTCGCCATCCCTCTTTTCTGAAACAATTCTGTGTAAAAATAACACTAAAATAGACTGTATCTCTAACATTTATTTTGAACCTTTGAACCTCTTTCATACATACCACCTAAAGAAAGCCCGCCTCTGCAGCAGTAAATTGATATGAGAATAGTGTGCTTAACATTTCTATGTCTTATACATACATGGTCTTTGGTAGATCATGTTGATCATGCATATCTTGCATTAAATATACTTTCACATTGCATGCAACTGTTCTATTCCATGAAGAAGAAAACAAATTTGGTGTAACTGTTAAACTTCAGACATACATGTGTAGAACAAAAGTTTGATCATAGGAGATGAAAATACATGATGATTGTCCATTTTAAATTCCTATTGCATCTTTCAGAGAGCTGCCCCCAATGCCCAACAGGGTCAACATGCCCCACAGGGTCAACAACCCCCAGCCTTCAACGGCAATGTACCCCCACCATACTACGCAGCTGGACCAGGCCCAGTCCCTCCCCCGGTGTATTCTGTCAACCCCTCCCCAGTGACCGTGATCACCCCTGGGCATACCGGTACGTCCAGGGTGACCTCCACAACCTACCACCCCAATGGTCAATCGGTCAGTGTCGTCCAAAGAGGTGGTCTGGGGACCTGTTACCCTGGTCAGTCTGTCACTTACGTCCAAGGAGGTGGTCTGGGGACATGTTACCCCGGTCAATCGGTCACTTACGTCCAAAGAGGTGGTCTGGGGACCTGTTACCCTGTACAGCAGACGGCCTATACCTACCCTGGTCAGACGATCATCCCAAGCAACAATGGACATGTGATGACATACAACATCCCGAACCAGAGTAAGTCTGATAGTATGTTTTTTAGTGTTAGTTATTCCCTGTCTGTAGCTTATTGGTCATGGTTGCTCTTTTCATTCAGTTTAGTTGAATTTGTTGTATAGCAGCATAGAAAGTAGCAGTCCAAGGACTCGATTGTACAATTATAAAAATGCAAAAATGGCCATTGAATAAGACCTTCAATTAAACAAAAACTTGAAAAATATTCAAATGTTAAAGAATCTGAAGTACCCAAGTGAATTACATAATGATCATTGAATGCTTATAGATGTTAGTTTATCATTTTTGTAGATTTTGTATACATCTTTACCTTAATTTCATGTTCAAATTTATTTATCATTTCCTGTTTGATTACAGCCACCACCCAAGTGTATCAGACCAGATACTACTAAGGTTTGCTTCACATCATTCACTATGGTGAGTCACAGTTATTTGTGGTTTTGTGGTTTTGTTGTCATGGTAACTACTAATATTCATAATAATCCCTAATTGTGGGTGTCATTGATTACTTGAATACTAATTGAGTTTCAATTGTTAATGTGTTAATTGTAAAGGGTTGGCCTCTTACAAGGTTATTTCCCTTTTTGGCCACTGCCTTCCTCACTTTTTATAATTCAACTTATGTATTGTCATACATTTGTCTGTTTAGGAGGAATAAATTAAACTGAAACTGAAACTGTATCTTGTTGTATATTGTAGATAGTGCTGTAGCCGAACCGCCGAACCGAACGGAAGTTCGCCGAACATGGCACTTCCGAACCGAACCGAAGACAAAGGCCTGGTTCGGATGTTCGGCCTTTGTGATTTATGCCTATCCAGTGGTGGGCGCGACTTCACTGGCGCCATTTAAATCCAAAATCCTGACCACGCTTATGGCGCGCCATATGCCCAATAACCCCGAAAAACACGGTTTATCGACGAAAAACAAGGTTTATCGAGCGATAAACCTTGTTTATCGTGAGAAACTCTGTATATCGACTGATAAGCACAGTTTCTCTCGATAAACAAGGTTTATCGACGATAAACAAGGTTTATCGAAAAACACGGTTATTCGTATTTCGTTAGGAGAGGGCGCTTTTTAAAGTTGCACCCAGCTCAGAGCACTGCTTCACACGTGCGCTTTACACCGTAGAATATACCAACACCGTAACACTTGCTCGCGCACATGACCACGATCGACATTTTCTGAGTAGAGGTATGGCGAAGTATTCCAGGCTTTTTCCCCAATTTTTGAAATGTTATGTTTATATATCTCTCTCTCTCTCTTTCAAACTTTCTAGGTTTTCCCCTTCTCTTATGTCTCTCACTCTCCCCCTTTCTTTCTCTCACTCTCTCTTTCTCCTACCCTCTCAATATAACCCTTCTGTCTTTCCCTCTCTTTCTTCTATTTTTTTCTTTCCCTTTCTCTTTCCTTTTTCTTTCTCTGCACTCCCTCTCTGCCTCCTCCCCTTTTATCTCTTTCCCCCGGTATGAGAAATAGGGTAGAGATAGATGGTTGGAGAGAGAGGAGAGATAGAGGAGAGATAGAGCAGGGGAAAAGGAGAGATAGAGCGGGGATAGATGGATGGATATATATGGAGAGAGAGAGAGAGAAGAGAGATAGAGGAGAGATATTTTAAAGATAGATGGATGAAGACAGAGGAGAGGTAGAGCGGGGATAGATGGATGGTTATTGAGGATAAATAGAGAAGAGATAGAGGAGAGATCGAGCGGGTGAAAGATGGATAGAGATAGATGGAGAGAGAGAGAGAGAGAGAGAGGAGAGATATAGAGCAGGGATATATGGATGGAGATTTGAGAGAGAGAGAGAGAGAGAGAGAGAGAACAGATAGAGCATGGAAAGATGGATGGTGAATAAGGGTAAATAGAGGAGAGATAAAGGAGAGAAAGGATAGAGATAGAGGAGAGATAGAGCAGGGATAGATGGATGTAGAGAGAGAGATAGAGAAAGAGGAGATATAGGGTAGAGATAGATGGATGGAGAGAGAGGAGATATAAATGAGAGATGGAGGAGATAGAGGAGAAATAGAGGAGAGATAGAGCGGGGATAGATCGATATCTCTCCTTTATCTCTCCTCTCTCTCCATCCATCTCTCCTATATCTTTCTCTCACCGTCTATCTCCATCCATCCTTCCCTGCTCTATCTCTCCTCTATCTCCCCCATCTCTAATTTATATCTCCTCTCTCTCTCCATCCATCTATCTCTACCCTATATCTCCTCTTTCTCTATCCTCTCTCTCTACATCCATCTATCCCTGCTCTATCTCTCCTATATCTCTCCGCTATCTCTCATTCATCCCTCCTCTATCTCTCCTCTATTTATCCTCAATAACCATCCATCTATCCCCGCTCTACCTCTCCTCTATCTTCATCCATCTATCTTTAAAATATCTCTCCTCTATCTCTCCTCTCTCTCTCTCTCTCTCTCTCCATCTATATCCATCCATCTATCCCCGCTCTATCTCTCCTTTCCCCCTGCTCTATCTCTCCTCTATCTCTCATTTATCTCTCCTCTCTCTCCAACCATCTATCTCTACCCTATTTCTCATACCGGGGGAAAGAGATAAAAGGGGAGGAGGCAGAGAGGGAGTGCAGAGAAAGAAAAAGGAAAGAGAAAGGGAAAGAAAAAATTAGAAGAAAGAGAGGGAAAGACAGAAGGGTTATATTGAGAGGGTAGGAGAAAGAGAGAGTGAGAGAAAGAAAGGGGGAGAGTGAGAGAGATAAGAGAAGGGGAAAACCTAGAAAGTTTGAAAGAGAGAGAGAGAGATATATAAACATAACATTTCAAAAATTGGGGGAAAAGCCTGGAATACTTCGCCATACCTCCACTCAGAAAATGTCGATCGTGGTCATGAGCGCGAGCAAGTGTTACGGTCACATTCTACGGTGTAAAGCGCACGTGCGGAGCAGTGCTCTGAGCTGGGTGCAACTTTAAAAAGCGCCCTCTCCTGACGAAATACGAATAACCGTGTTTTTCGATAAACCTTGTTTATCGATAAACCTTGTTTATCATCGATAAACCTTGTTTATCGTCGATAAACCTTGTTTATCGAGAGAAACTGTGCTTATCAGTCGATATACAGAGTTTCTCACGATAAACAAGGTTTATCGCTCGATAAACCTTGTTTTTCGCTCGATAAACCTTGTTTTTCGCTCGATAAACCTTGTTTTTCGTCGATAAACCATGTTTTTCGGGGTTATTGGGCATATGGCGCGCCATACACGCTACGTCGCAATCGCAAGCCATGAACAAGAATACATGTGCGTGATCAAAACAAGTTCAGCTCAAACCCATTCAACAACAACAACAAAAAAAAATTTAATTGTAACAATATCGAACAAATTTTATAATATAATTAATGAAATAAATATATATTATAGTGTGGTATTTATTTCTTTAGGAAAAATAGGAATTTTATTTTTTTCCTGTTGAAAATAAAAACTTATAAAAAACAGTTACTGACGAGCGTGATCTAGTCTCTATTCAAGATGGCAGCTTTCATGACTCTAACATTAGACAACAACCGTCACGGAAAATCTTTAAAAAATATCATTTATTGACAAATTGAAAACATGAATCTTTTAAAATTGAAAATAAAACACGATTCAAGACGGAAATACGAATGTAAGTAGTATTTTTCTTCACAAATAATTACGTTTAGAGCAGTTTTTTAATGTGAAATTCGTGCTGGTCGGAGCAGTGTGCAGAAGTCCTCCGTGCGCGGCCGGCCCGCCCAGTGCCGACCGCCGTGGCTAGTATAACACTGCTTGCTATTATATTACCGAACCCCGAACCGAACCAAGTTCGGGTGAAAAATTGCCGAACTCTGCCCAACCGAACCGAACACAAACATAGCGTCTGACTTACAGCACTAATTGTAGATAATCCCAAATTTGTGGATTCTTTGTCATTTGATTTGATTTGATTTTGATTTGTGTAATGGATATGTTTTTGTTATACCCAAAGGGTATCATTGATTTTAAAGTAACAATAAATCATCTTGGCCCTGTTTCATAAAACTTATTATCAATAACAAGTTACAATAACTGTTATAAGCTACTGAAATCAAGGCATCTGATTGGCTGAGAGCAAATTTGTCACAGAAATTTGGCATTTGTTATTGATAACAAGTTTTATGAAACAGGGCCCAGGTGAATAACTATCAGATTTACATGTAGTATATATATATCAAGATATTCAGTGTAGAAGGCAGTGTAAAATGTTAATTTAAATTTTGTTCTCAGAATTTTTTTAAATATTCTTTATTAGAAGCAATTTTAAACTTGTTAATGCTTTTACCAGAGCCCCTTTTTAATTGCTCATCATTTACTTTGCATGGAAAACAATAAATTCAGTATGTGTGAACCCGTAAAAAATTGATGACTGTAGTTCAGTGAAAGGTCTTTAGAGTACCCTTGCTGATATTCAGAAGAATCATCATATTTTATAAAGAGCTAATTGTTTGGGGATACGTAAATTCCAGTATGATATTGACATGTTATGTAGTTGTTTCAATTTTTACATGTTATTGTTATTATTCTATTTTTTATTTTATTTTGTTTTGATTTTGTCTCTTGTTCTTGTATTTGTTAGTATATGTGTTACTGTTTGTTATTGTATTTGTGACTCTCTTTTTCTCTTCTTCTGCCAGAGGACCTACGTAATTTAACTGTAACTTCTTTTATTTTCTTCCGAATAATGTTGACTTATATATTTGAAATGTTTGTTTATTGGTTCATAGTCTCCTCCCTTGTTCTCTCTCCCTCTCTCTCTCTCTCTCTCTCTCTCTCTCTCTCTCTCTCTCTCAGACATGCTGGTGTGTCCAATTTACAGATCATCTTTGCCATCAATGATCAGGAAAGAGGTGTGAATAATAAAGCTACCAGTTTGTTGCCCAGCATGACTTGTCTCGCTCTCCCATTCAATTGCTCTTCATTTTATCCAAGTGAGAATAAAGTGAGAAGAGTGAGAATAAGCACAAAATTTGTCCTTCACCAAAAAAATTGCAGCTAAACATCCTGATATTCTTTTAGTACTTTACTCCAGATTACTAATGAATGTATATATTGTCGTGGCGTGTTTGTGTAAATGCATTTTAATACATTATGACTTGCATTGGATTAACCGAATCATCGAAAGTTGGTGAAATTTATTTACAATTTATGTTTGTCATGCCAGAGGCAAGAAAATCGTATTTGAAACAATATTGAGAAATTATTGTATCCTTTTACATTTAAATAATAATAATAACGATAATGATGAATTTGTGTATATATCTTCTGTATTCTTAATTAATTTCAATATATTACTTTTCTGTGTAAGAGATTGTCATTCCATTTCTCCCAATCTATATATCTTTATTAAAATTCTAAAACTTGTTTTTAATGTGCCTTTTTCAGAAGATTGATGTGTGATTGATAAATTACTCTTGAAGAAATCATTTCACCTTTATTATGTATTGTGTGTGTTTTCATGTAATTTTAACAATTTTGCATGTATGACTGGTGAATGGGAATTATTATACATATTTCAGAATTTAACCCTTTTAGGACAGGATTTGTTTTAAGGGTTAAATTGATTACATGTTGTTCAAATTGGCAACAATAATGTTTTGTTCTTCTTATATTGCTACATTGTTCCAAAAAAATATACCGGTATGTCTTTAAATTAAGAACAATATCTACATGTATGTGTACAGAATTTGTCTAAAAAATTAAAAAAAGGAAAAATTTGATCGTAAAAATAATGATTCAGAACCTCACAGTCGGTTGCCAATTCAAATCAATAATGTTTTTTTTTTCTTATATTGCTACATTGTTCCAGTAAAATGTAATATCTACATGTATGTGTACAGACTTCGTCTAAGAGTTTTAAAAAAGGGAAAATTTGATCGTAAAAATAATGATTCAGAACCTCACAATTGGTTGCCAATTTAAAGATTTTAAAGCTAAATTAATTACTTGTTGTTCTTCAAATTGGCAACAATAATGTTTTTTTTTTTTTTTTCTTATATTGCTTCATTGTTCCAGTAAAATGTAATATCTACATGTATGTGTACAGACTTTGTCCAAAAGTTTAAAAAAAGGGAAAATTTAATCATAAAAATAATGATTCAGAACCTCACAATAGAGTAACGAAGCTGTGACGTCATAAAAATCTAATTTTAGAATTTCTCAATTTTTTCTTCATTTTCCGAAAGAGCATCAAAAATAATGTCTAAAAGTAGAAAACCAATTGAATATGTTAAGTATTGGCTGAGATATGACCATCTGAATAAACATACTCCCATTAGGAGCCAGAGCATATAACCGACACTGAGTTCCCATATTTATTCAGATGGTCATATCTCAGCCAATACTTAACATATTCAATTGGTTTTCAACATTTGGACATTATTTTTGATGCTCTTTCGGAAAATGAAGAAAAAATTGAGGAATTCTAAAATTAGATTATTGATGACGTCACACTTCACCACTCTATGGGTTAACAATTTAAGGATTTTAAAGCTTATTTTCCTTTTTTTTTAATTCCTGGCATCAAACGCAATATGATCAAGCATGAAAGATGATGCATTGAATGCAGATGTCTGTTATATTTTGTAAGGCTCTGAATCATAAGTTATTGAGCCAAACCACAAAATGTGAATGATTGTCCTGGGGGGCTTTTCACAAAACTTGTCATCAGCGACAAATGACAGTTTTTGTTATAAGCTACTGAAATACTTGCTTCTGATTGGTTATCAATAGATTTGTCACTGATTTTTGTCATTTGTCATTGAAAAAAGGCTTTGTGAAACGGGTCCCTGAAAGGGTTCCAGAGATTTTGTTGACATGTAGCATCTGATTTTATCGTCACCTGCTGATGCATTGTAACATGAGTTAGTACTTGTATGATCTATTTCCAATGATTCTTAGACAGTGTATTGAAAAAGTAAAGCTATGTGAATGTGAGTCTGCTGATGTTATATGAAAAGGGCAGAGTACAACAATAATACCATGAAAATAAGACTTGACACATGAAATAACATAAATGTACATAATGCGAGTCTGCTGATGTTATGTATGGAAAGAGCAAAGTACAACAATAAATCCATGAAAATAAGACTTACTGGTAATATAACACATAAAATGACATAAATTTACATTTTTAGTAGTTCTTGTACAAACTGCTTTGTTTGTAGAATTGTAGAGGTGTCGTATTGAGCAGGTCTAATCACTCATGAGAATGCAGAGGTCGAAGGTCGATCCCCGGCATGGCACTCATGTCCGTGAGCTTGTTTTGATTTTTTTAAATCTATCAACGCCCTTTCAGACACAAGGTTTTTTAAAGAGCCCCCCCCCCCCCCCCCCGCCAAAAAAGTAGGCAACATACAAATTGGTGTATTGTAACACACTGACCAGGGAATACATGTCACAGGGGACCTTAGTTGCCATTTTCATTCCATCCCTCCCCCCTCCCCCATTAGATTCCTCTTGCCATTTATCTACTTGTAAAAAGATGTTCTTTTTTTAAGGCGGTTAATTGCCTCGTTAATGTCCTCGTGTCTGATCAAGACTTTGAATTCACTTTGTAGCTTCCTGCAAATCAAGTCTGTCTTAAAATGATTTGCATCTTAATGTTAAATATATGGAAGTAGTATTACTGTATTTGACAAGTTGAACATTTGGTTCACATAATTATGTCAGCTTTGTAATTATTAGCTTTGAAAAACAGTGATGTAAATTTTCTCTCAAATGTTACTCAGATACAGGTTTATCTGTATATCATGCTTTATCATATACAATCAATTACAGTCAAACCTGTCTATGGAGGAAAACACCAAAGGTGGCCACTGTACACAGATGACCTTTTTAGACAGGTTATACAACACATTTCCTTCTTCAAGGAAGCCAATAATGGGTTTTTAAGTATAGAGGTGGCCACTTAGACAGGTTCGACTGTGTTATGTACCGGTAATTATATATTTTTTTTAGATTAGAGTGTATGAAAAAAGGTTATTGTATACTTATAAAGCTTTAACGTTATTAAGTTATTAAGTGAAGTCTTTTATGTGTATTCTTTTGATACTGGTGAAAATGGAGAGATAGGGAGAGGGATGGAAGGAGAAAGGATGAATGAAAGGGAAAGAGAGAGGGGGGGGGGGAGAGGAAAGAGAGAGAGCAAATGCAAGTGAATGACAGAGAGAGAGAGGAAGTTACAAGAGGAATGGAATGAGAGAGAAGGAAAGAAATTACCATCAACACTCGGGTCAGTGGTAATAAGCCAGTTCACGGTTGCAGTCTGAGCATGAGCAGTTAAAGGTCATTGCAGAACAAATTGTGAAATACTCAGAGACAAAATACTGGATACGTGCTCATGAAAGTTATGTAATATTATTCATTTATGCACCAACGGTACATTCTATGATACGCAGGTGGAAGTATTCATTTCAAGAGGTCAAACAAAAGGTATTCATGAAGCACATCTAGGACTTTGGCAGTGATTATTCTAAAATGCACATGTGGGACGTATCCATCGTGTAAAAGATATGTGGATATTTTGGGGTCGTGCGTTCCAGAGCCATTTACGAACTCGCTTATTGCTCTGTGGTACAATATCCTACACTACACATTAACCCAGAACAATTATTATACCCAAATTATAAAACTGGAATAATACCCCATAGCAGCCCTAAACGTAAACATATCTATACATCATGAAAACTATTTTTTTTAATTTAATTTTTTTTAAAGGACCCTTTGCTGTAAAAGCTATGGACAAACTCTAAAGCATGCTTAAAAATACACATAAAAACATAACGCTCAGTTTTTTTTCTCGATTTATTTTTCTTACCACAAACGATTCATTTACACCATTTTAATACTACTTGTGAAAATTACTTTGAAACACAAGTCTGTTAGATAATACTAATAAAATAAGACAGAAGTGGGCTTTTACAATAGTAACTTACAAATAACTACAATACAAAGTGTACTATTTACATGATGCACATAATACAAAATATTTAATGCATTTTTTAAAGTTATGTACATTGAGACAGTTAGAGGCAAACAAAATGGGAGAGGGGATTGCTTAAAATTAATGTCCATTGTATTTATCAAATATAAAGGCATCGTTTAACAATGTTAATGATCTCTGCATATTTCAATTTTTTTTTGTTTCACAAGTGCACCTTTAGCATTTGATTTCAAGAGGATTTAGCGCCTTGTAAATCTCATATCTTATTATTATTATTATTCATCTGAGATCATAAGACAGTACACTGTACCAACAAAAGAAAGTAAGGACTTGGAAGTTAATGTATCTAAGAGATCAAGGTTTTGTTGGTTGAATTACCTTGACTGGGGATGTATTAAGGCTCAATGTATTGAGCCCCAAAATGGATCACTCAGCAGTGCACACAGATAAGTGGGTACTTATAGAAACATTGTTGCATGCACCTACATTTTCATGTCCCCACTTGCCTTTCAATTCGTTTAAAAAAAAAAGATAACAAATAAAATAAAATAAAAAACAAGCGATTTATTGTGGCATATGAGCAGCCTTCAACCAGAGTTCATCGCGCTCCACATCCACCAAACTGTGCTTCTTCAGTAGACGGGATGAGTCTATTCCTCAAGTGGTTCGCAAGTTTGCAACTGATCTGTATCCAACACAGCAACCAAGACCACAACGGTGCAGCAGAATGCAATGTTTACATTATAGACCCAAGACATCAGCCATGTGGAGAATGGTGACCAAATCTCACGTGGTATACCTCCTTTGTTCTCCAGCAGAAGACACAGTTCTCTCTTAGAGTACGGTGGTTGGGCACCATACAAAAGGTGTCTCATGGGAATAAGTTCAATGCACTTTCCAGTTCATTGCATTTAAGTTCAACCTTGTGTTTCTTGGTTAATGGATGTATTTCTCCAGGAATCTTTTGTGGAATTCTGATCGTAGAGTATCATTGATGAACTTCTTCTCCTTCTTATCGTCCTCCCCCCTGGCACAATTCTTGAAGACCACATCATCATCCCACCTAAACAGAAACAAAATATAACAAATATCACATTATTTAAAAGTCTTCATTCATACAGAAATGAAAAAATGGACATCATGTTTTGCCTCCAATGAAGACACTCAAAGTTTTATCAACGTATCTTATATCACACATGAAAAGAATCCAGATATTTGATTGGCCACTTGCGTACCACCTGACCTACGACATCTATTATCATTCGCACACACTTCTCCACCTGTGTAATTTTTGTCTAACCAAAACGGATAATGCATGTTTAATCACAATATTGATTGCAAAATCTTGATTTCTCCCTTCAATTGCATGTAAAATCAACTGGATATTCAACATTTGACTGATTTTCATCCTCACTGTGTACACAAAGATTGAGTGTTTTTAGCCACCACATGCAGATTTGTAATACAAATCTTGAGTGTATCAATTATTGGGGAACAACCGGGTACACTCTTGATCAATGTGCAACGGCATCAAGTCCAAAACTTTTCCACCTAAAATCCTTTTTTATGGTGAAGATGATTATTGGTATTGATCCTGACAAAATGTTTCATGTTTGGAAGTTTTTCATGAAATGGAAAAAGACCTACTTAGTGCAGTAGAAGAAAGCAGCATTCCGTTCAACTTTGGATAGGACATTAAGAACCCACTGCACTATTCGTATAAGAGTAGGGGAAACCTCGGTGTAGTGGTCCACCTGCACACACCCCAGTATAGTACGATAATACTCTGTAAAGAGGTATGTACTCAAAATGGAAGAAGAACTTGGCTGAGCCTTTTTGTATAGAGCGGTTGCATTTGTCACCTCAGAAAATAGTTTTACTATCTCACACATAACCATCAAATATTTCACATATATTCATCTGTTTGGAGCCAGAGGAACATTAACTCCTATCCTCTGACACAGAGTTAATGCCCTTCTAGCTCTGAACAAGCCATATCATTGCGTAAGATAAAGAAACACATCAAGTTTTCTGACCTTCTTTTGACCTTGAAGTCAGCTTTTTGCGATGCCGACATGAGAGGATTACCACTCAGAATGTTTTCTGTTCTTATCCTCTCCTCTTCTACTTTCTTCTCTTGCTCCTGAAATAAAAAGAAAGATTAAGATGGAGAGAGAGATCATAAGAAATAGAACTGATAAGCTTTCCATTGAAAGTAGGGTTTCATTGCTTTGTTTTCTATTATAATTACTCATTCTCCAGTCATAATGCTTCTGTCTTATCTCACTTTCTGACATGCTTTGTAAATGCATTCTAAGAATATCAAATCATAAATGTCTTTAATTGTGAATATTAATGTCATCACTTTTATCACCATACACTCTTTGTACATTTTTGACAAATTATCTTGTAAAGCACTTGCATAGATAACTTGCACTAAGCACTCTAGAAATAACAAGTGTTACACATGTATTATGATCATTATTATCATTATTTTTAAAATCCATTTATAGCTGATCGCAATTTGGGTAGTGGCCTTAAAGTCCCTCTGCACTAGTTTGACAAGGAGGGATTAGACCTCCCTGCAAGGTCACTGGCAGGTGGTTATCTCATCAAATTATCTCTCAATTAACATAAGAAAAAGGGCATCATGGGGGACCAACGGTCACCGATTAGACATTGTTTGCTGTAAACAGGGCGCAAGTAGCTATAAGGAATGCAGTGGGGCTTTAAAACAACGTTTAACTGAACAACAGGTTATTTCTAACCTTCGTAGATCTTTCCTGAGCTCTTTCTTTCTTGATTTTGTTGAGTTCAGCAAGAAGTTCAGCTGTCTCATCATCGCTGTCATCAGATGCATCCTATACAGAGCAATAAAAACACAGCAAAACATCATATTATATGTAAGATAATACAGTAAATGTTAAAGTTGCTCATGCATGGGTACAAAGAGGGCAGCACACTGAGCCAATGGGTATTACGCTCCCCTGCGTACTAGAGTCCCTTTATGCGTACGTCCGTACAGGAGTGTAATACATTGGCTCAGTGTTCCCCAAGTTGCCTACTTCAGGAATGACTATATACCCATATATACCCATGCATGAACATTTTTGTCAGTATGGTTCTATTTGTGGACAGATAGAGAGGAGGACATTTTTGAGAAGAAATAAGAACAGAAAGAAAATTAGTAAATTAAAGGATTTCTCCAGAGACATTTTTAACAAGAATCAGTCATCATGTGATTTGTTGACAGAAGAAAATTTGAATAATGTCAACATGGTTTTATTTTTGGTCGGATAGAGAGGAAATTTTTGAGAAGACATAAGAATAGAAAGAAAATGAGAAAAAAGAAGGGATAGGAGAATATAGATGGAAATGAATAACAACAAAGAACAAGAGATGGAGGAGACTAAGGTGATAAAGATGAAAATGAAGAAAAGGAAAGAAGGTGAAGGTGAAGGAGGACCAAAAAAAGAAGAAGAAGAGAGATAAGAGGGGAAAGTGAAGAATATTAAGGATGGAAAATTATTCTGAAAATGGAGTTCTACCAGAGAAGAGAATAAAAGAAAAAGCATTTGAGCCCATACTCACATCATCTTCATCCTCATTATCAAGGGGGTCATCAGCATCTAGATTAGCAGCTGGTATCTGTTCTAGCCTTGGTCTCTTAGTACTACTGCTACTAGACGACTCTGAAAGAAAACAAACAGATAGTGCTTTCATTCACCTCTTGCATGAACTTTGAAAAGGCATGGCTGTGTTCATGGAAAAAATATTTTTCAGGGGCTACTTTTCAAGCTTGCCTGCATAGAAATAACACTCTAAAATTTGTTTTGCGTTAAACTCTATGCAAATTTACGGGGGCTCTTTTCTAATTTTGGGGGCTTTTCGCCCTGAGCCCCCATGAATTTTTTTTACTGGCTGTGTTGTGTTTCTAGGCATGTAGTCGGAGGACCAATAACTTGAAATCTAATGCCTCACTTGTCGACTTACTTGGGAATCAGAACCTCCCAGTCCCATAAATATTACTCGAACATTAAAGCTTTGCAAGAACCCCCTTGCATTTTTACAAAGGCTTCTTCTTTGGGATTCAAGTGCTCGTTAGTAGCTTTTGCAAGCAAAATTGCTCTCAACTACCGGTAGTTAGTATTTTTTCACTACTTTACAGGCAGAGAATGTTCATCACCTATTCTTAACATGGATACTTCTAGCAATCCTTCATCTCCCCCTGTTGAATTTTTAGTCCCTGCAAAAACTGTTCTTCGGCAAGATATTATTAACAAATGTGAAGTAAATGGTACCTGGGAAGAAAAAATCCCTTGAATACCTGAGCGCCTTCAAGGAAACTCAAATTACGTCAGGGTTAAAATAAAATTTCGATATTCATATCTTCACAAGAAAGTGCTTCATAAGTCAAATTACTGTTGTTGTTTTTTGTGAATTTGAGTCATTACACAATTTGATATTAACCCTCTACAAATGCCAACATTGTACTATATTCTATGAACATCAAGCAGATTCACTCACCCCTTCCCCTGTCACTCCTCTTCTCCCTCGCTGCACGTTCTCTATCCTCTAGATCCTTGCGGAAGTCACGGCCACGGATCTCATCACCGGTGTCCTGACCAGGTTGCCTGGGAGAAAGAAAGTCAATAAAAAGAGACATTTATAAGACAATCCAATAAGCTCTAGATTCCATCTTTGTGCATTGATTTTAACAAAAAAATCAACTACTGATCTCTTAAGTGTACCAATGATACTTCACTTCATCTGATGGAGTTGGTAATATTCTCTGGATCAAACGCCTTATCAGAGCACTTCTTCATTTGACATTCTGTCTGTGCATTACATCAGAAGCATTCATTTCATGAAACATATTTCTACTGCTGTAATTCTGCTATTCACTGATGTATTCAAATGATAGCTTCTTCTTATGTCAAAGACCAACACAATCGTTGTCTTACCTGTATTTTAACTTGGTGTGTGCTGGTAGATCACGGCTGGAATACTGTTTAGATAAGGCACTCAAATCCCCTTCTCCTTTGCCACTCCCTCCTTTGGCGGGGTTGAACGTCGGTCTCGCAGCGGTTGTCATCTTGGACTATTTACTTTTCCTCTCTATTTGTCTATTAGCTGTGAAGATATTACATGGAAAACTCAATTCAGTTAGACAACAAGTAGATAGCAGACCTATAGAATAACATTTTGGATTGCCTCATTTGCATATAAGCTGCAGCGTCACCCTCAAGCGTATCTGGCTCCGCCCCTTTCAGAACATTTCCTAGCTACTGAAGCACCCGTTCACAAAATAATTAAGAAATATCAATTTCAATCTCATGCAATTAATATTTGCTTTGCGTAACCAAATAATATCAAGCTTTCATTGGAATGAACATGAAAATGTTTCAGGCAAGAATATCTCTGAATATTTGATATGAGTACAAAACTGTTATTCTTTTTTGTGTACACGTATGTGTTTGCGTTTCAGACAGAACCAACATGGCAAACTCTCGCGAGAGTTCAATGGTTTTGTTATGTTAATCACATTTTAGCTCACTATCATCAGAAACACGCTTGAAAGGTAAGCAAATCACAATCACTCCAGTATCAAAATTGTTGGTTAAACTCATATCAAGTTATTTTTTACCCAATTCACTGAAAGCCCATCTCACAATGCAGTTTAGAAATGACATCATTGCATCATTTACCTCATTCCTCATACATGGATAGGCAAATTCATGCAAAAAAATATATTCAAAAAACTGACTTGAAAACACATCATACAATTAGTCTGAACCGAGTCAGGAGCAAATTTGAAGAAATTATATTTTTAAATGTTGTAAAACCAAAGATATAAGAAGAAAACTGACCAAGTATCTGTACTAAAAATCGTACATGTAAAATTGGTCGTATACATTCGACAGCTGAAAATGACGCGCACGGTTGCATTACGTGCGTTCTCTAATCCAAAATCATACCTCGCACACACACTCTCGCCATACCGCGAATGGTCCGTCGTGGGGAGCTAGCCAGCTGAGAGTTTGCAGCGATACCAACGCAGCCGCGGAGCTCCGCAGAGCACCATTTTAGCGGGACTCGGAAAGGTTCGCGGTGGGTAGGCAGCGGCCTAGCTTTTTGCCCAAACAACGCTAGGTCGGCTGCTGGCAAAATGAAAATAACTGCGATCGAGAACATCGTCGGTTTCTTAACTTTTCAGTGAGATAATTCTGAATTCTAATTGAGACTATATAATAAATTAAATCGACAAAGAAACCTCAGTAGAACTCTTATAACTATACAAAAGCTTGTTTATTTCTTCATTTGACATTTTGTTTTCGACCATTTTTTCGTGCGCGAGTCAATGGAAACTATGTATTACCAAACTTTCAACACGCAAGGAACGGGGAACACTCGCGGACCGCGTAACAAATTCGTTGCAAAAAAAAATTTCAAGGGTGATTTTGAAGCAGTGTAGAATATTGGCGCTGCAATGCGCAGAAATATACTTGAAAGAAACTTAATAAATCATACCTTAATTTTCAGAAAATCGTATTTGTATTAGTGTACCTAGATGTGACTTGTTTATAACTCAGATTTTATGAAGATTTGTCGGGAAAAAATGTCATTTTTTTCCGTTTGGTGGTCATTTCTAGGCTAATATTTCAAAAGTTGCATCAGTAATGGGCCCGATGTTTCTCTTATCGTACTCGCATGTTATTTCTACATAGATTAAACATAGGATGGTTAAGGGTAAGACCAGATAACATTATAAAAAAGATATATCCTTCCACTCTCCCATATCCAAGTATTGGGCTGATTATTGCCGACCCAGAGATGCCAACTTTTGGAAATCAGAAATAGGGAGGATTTGTAATCGACACCAATTAATGTGCGCGTAGCGCACATCTCGAGCGCGTAGCGCCCGACACATGCGGCCGGGGTCCAGGGCCCGCCTTAGGGCCCTGGAAGCTCTGGGGTTCTAGATGCTCTCTGGTGCAATCTGAGCCTTATTTTGGAGCATTTTACATGTGTATTTAGTTAAATAATTCCCCCTTTTTTTTTAAATAACATAAAAATTGTACAAAATGCATGATGAATTACTTTCAGACTTCCGATTACACAGGTACTTGATACTGTATTCGGTCTTATACTTCCGAGACCATTTCCTGGTCTTATTTTGCTGATTTTCCGCCATTTGGATTCTGTGGCAATATCCACGCATTGGTTACGGCGATCCATATGCTGAAACAATCTTTCGCTACTCTTAATTTGTCTTTTAACATAGTGGAATTATTACATGCTTAAGTTAGCAGATGATATTTCTCTTTCAATTCACAGATATATATACTGATAAGCGCCCTCCAAAAAAAATCATAATAAAAAAAAAAAAAAAAAAAAAAAAAAAAAAAAAAAAAAAAAAAAACATTTTTTTTTTTTTTTTTTTTTTAATAAATCGGGAGGATAAGGATGGTGATCGTAAGGTCGGGAGTTGGGGTGAATTATCGGGAGCCTCCCGATAAAATCGGGAGGGTTGGCATCTCTGCCGACCCACCGCAGCAAGGCCATTCAGATTTTCGTACGAGCGCGAAGCGCCCTCTAGTGTCCCATGAATGTGCCTAACATGGATACCAAGAAAATATTTTTATGGATTCTTGACATGTTCATCTATCGGTTGATGTTAGTTTTTCTAAGTGCGAGCGTGTGTAAGGTATGTGCGAAAAGAGATATATGAACATGCATGCGATGAGCCGTTGTATATTGCTTATGAAATTGAATGTAGATGAATTATGCATAGACTCCTCTAGATCTAGGCCTATAAATTATGGATGCATGCAGTGTAGCTGCTAGTAGTGGCATCAATGCAGAGCTGTTAAACTTTGTAGTTGTACACAGGGCATGTGAAGTAACCGTTGTGCAGTGCAGTGTGACTGGCGAACTCAGCTCCGAGTCCGAAGCTAGTTTGCAAGGTCAAAGCAAAGTTCGTCAGGGAATGGGTGATTTAATATTATCAACGCATTTTACTTTTTTTTTACATCTCTTTTCACGCAGGGGTATGGGTGCCAATTAAGGGCATGTGATATAAATATCATAAATCATATATAATCTAAATCTGATCTGTGTCAAATGTCATGACGCATTGATGAAGTGCAGCAGGCCTCAGACTAGTACTGGTACCATATACTACAATTGGTGTATTGTTTTCACACACCGGTAGATTAAAGATTAAATACAATCCCCGAATGTCTTTAAATAATCAACTCATTTCCACCCCAAATCATTCTACACATAATAAAATATATAAGCTTTGAAAATAATGTAAAATAAATAACTTACTCTGCTTTTTATTGAGTTAAAAGTTGTAGTTTTTGCAGCATTAATTTTAGACAAATCGGACTCGTCGATCGTCAATAGTAAGTATGATTTGCGCCATCTACGAGAAGAACTAGAGATTTTTTTTTCCATAGGTTTTTATTCTCTTCTCTCATAAAGAAAATTTCACATAATTTATCACAATACAAACAATCTTCACATAGTCTAGGCCCAAATAAATTTGCGGTTATCCTATACTTTAGGGTGTTTTTTATTTTCGGTTCCTAACTTCAGTCAACAGCTCTACATGCATATTAAAGTATAGGATAACCGCAAATTTATTAGTTATAGATCTATATTATATTGTGTCGTACGGCCATGACCAATGGCCTGCTTTCAAAAGGGGATGTATACCTACTTTTTTTAAGGGGTTTTATTAAATATGAAAAGTGAACAAGATTGTCTGGGTGTGATGAGAAGAGGGACGGCATATTCATGTAGCCTGAATTATTAGGGGCTAGTGGTGGGGGCGGTGGGGGTGTGGAGTGGGGGGAGGGGCCGGGAATTAAGGGTCGTTGATGGGATATAAAGGAGTGCATATACCTACTTCGTTTTAAGGGTTTTTTATTAATTATGAACAGTGGGCAGGATTGTTTGAGTGTGATGTCAATTAAGAGAGACGGCATATTCATATAGTCTGGATTTTTAGGGGCTAGAGGTAGGGGCGGTGGGTGGGGAGCGGGGAGGGGGCTGGAAGGGGCGTTAATGGGATAAAAGGGAGTACATTACCTACTTCGTTTAAAGGGGTTTTCAACAGTGAACAGGATTGTCTGAGGGTGATGAGTGCAGGGACAGCATATTCATGTAGCATGGAGGGCTAGTGGTGGGGCGCGGGGGGGGGGGTGGGGGGGGGGGCGGGACTGTCGTTAATGGGATATAAAGGAGTGCATATTACCTACTTCGTTTTAAGTTTTTTTTTAAAATTAAATATGAACAGTGAACAGGATTGTCTGAGGGTGATGAGTGCAGGGACAGCATATTCATGTAGCATGGATCATAAGGGGCTAGTGGTGGGGCGCTGGGGGGGGGGCGGGAAGGGTCGTTAATGGGATATAAAGGAGTGCATATTACCTACTTCGTTTTAAGTTTTTTTTTTAAATTAAATATGAGCAGTGAACAGGATTGTCTGAGGGTGATGAGTATATAGAGGGACGGCATATTCATCAGGTAGTCTGGATTATTAAGGGCTAGTGGTGGGGGCTGGGGGTGGGGGAGGGGGACGGGAAGGGTCGTTAATGGGATATAACAGGAGCGCATATTACCTATACTTCGTTTTAAGGGTTTTTATTAATTATTATTAACAGTGGACAGGATTGTCTGAGGGTGATGAGTACACAGGGACAGCATATTCATGTAGCCTGGATTATTAGGGGCTAGTGGTGGGGTCGCTGGGGGGTGGGGTCGTTAATGGGATATAAAGGAGTACATACTACCTACTTCGTTTTAAGGGGTTTTATACCCTTTTCTAACTGCACTGATGAAATGGTCAGTTAGAAAGCAACAAAGGAGAAACTTGCACGCGCGTGTTTGCGTGTAACGCCATTACACAACATAGAAACGCTATTTGTGTTCTTTCATGATATTTCATAACGGAATGAGCGTCCGTTTAAGATAATTTGTGGAAAATTGATTGTATCTCTGTAAATATTGATCGATTGTCTTCCAAATTTCGATATGTGTTTGCTAAGAAAATTCTCTACAAGCTCAGTCATAACCATTTTTCATTTTGAAGACGTCATCATAGTGAAAATTTTGATTAAAGGGCACATATCAGAAATTTCTTAATTTGAGTGTTATGCCTATGGAAGATCAATTTCGTTCACATCATGAATCTACAAGACATTGTTTTTTAGCAGTATCTCGCTTATTTTTGTTCTATTTTGTCTCAAATTTTAGTTGGAACAGCCCACCTATACTTGTTCCAAACAAGTATTATGTCTAGTTTCTTATTATATTTACTATTTGAAAACACCTTAGACTCTCTTCGCATATATTATAGTCAATACGAGGGTTTCTGTCGCGCAGACAGGGTAGATTTTCAATCTAAAAATCACTTTTCCCACGGATCTCATCTTGTATGCTGCTGCCTTTTTTCGACTGGTTCAGTTTCTGCGGGGAATAAATCTTACCAGCATGGCTAATGCTAGTTATAATGCAGAACTTCAACAGACACAGCCACAGGCAAGACAGGTAAATTCGCAAGGAATGCCGAGCCGAGACTCAGGCGAGGCAAGGCAGCGAAGCGCGCGTAAGGTCAGTCAGGACTCGGGGCAAGGGCAAAAAGCGAAGTGGGACAGGACAAGTCATCATTTAAAAAAAAAAGGCATTCTCGAAATCTTGTGAAGTAGCCACTGTTCATTCTCTTTGTCTATAGTGTAAGGCTGTCAACTGCTAGCTGCTTGGGAGGGATTTTTTTCTCGAACCAGCGTACCATATTTCTATTTCTATCGTATTTGTTATGACTTATGCTCAAGGTCAAGCCAAGAGGACTGAATGGGGGGGGGGGGGGGGGGGGGGGGGAAGTATACAAATAGTGAATGGCCATATGTACTACAAGATTTTGCATGAGGTGAAAGATAAGGGATGCTCAGCATGCAATGTGGCAAATTGAGAATGATGCTGTTCAACATTACTTTTAAGTTTTAATTTATCGCATGTCATGTGAGGTTGCAAGAATCTTACTCTTACTCTTAGTAGACTCTAGACTATTAGAAGAATAGACCTGGGGGCCGTTTCTCGAAACCAACTCCATGACAGTCATATCTTTGTCGCCGACCTACGGAGATGTCATGAAGTGGATAAACCGTTTCACGAAGCCATGACAGACATGATATCGATATATCGCGATACTAGCATCTCAAGAACATAGTCTTTGTCACGATCCATTTGATTTATCACGAATAACCCAAAACAAGTTTTGGGGCTAAAATTGTTCAAAAAGAAACATATACATATCAATTCTCCTAAAATAAATAACAAATAGTGTCATTATCAAATGTAGATCATCAAACGATTTGCATATTTCTGTCAAGATTCTTAAATTGAAGAAAAACCAGTGAGTTTTTTTTTCTCGACAATCCACTCAAAAGGTAGTTGAAGGATACCGTAATGTGAAAGTTTATCAATACTTACTTCTTTTTTTTTTCGTGACGAGGAATTTTAGTCAAAATACCTTTTCTCAGCCAGTTTTTATTCTAGAGTCTCATAATACTCGTTATATAATTGATTTGATATTGAAAATATAATTTGAAAGAAGTAATTAGAGAGGGAATAATAATGCACATAGGCCCCAAAGGTATAATGGTATCCTAAGAAAGACTATGGATTGACTATGGACAACGGTGTGTAACATTGTTATCTCTTTTATTTATATGTTATAGTTTAATTAATTGCTTTACAGCAATTAAAAAGATATGACGGGTTCGGAGCAGTGACAACTCGCTTGTCGCGGAAGTTGTCGCTCATCTTGGCAAAGACGGCTTCGTGAAACACTTAGCTGACAAGTTGCGTGACAGTGGCGAGATGTCGTTGATCTTGTAGTTATGACGGTTTCGAGAAACGGCCCCCTAGTGTCAAATTTTCTAGTGGGATTCATGAATGTACGTGTGTATAAACTTTATCCTCGTTTTAGATGGCGCAGAGCTTCATTCCTGGTGCCGGTTCCGCTACTGTTCTGGATATGCTTGGATACGAGATGTTGACTTCCCTGCCTGTGCAGGAAAGAATAGATAAATCTACGAAGAAAATATCAAGGTAAAACTCCTATTGGCCCAATACAGAATAGAATTGATCATATGCTGTTCTTTAAATTGGCAACAATTTTTTTTTTCTTGTACAGTTTTCTAATAAAATGTAATGTCGCTGAAACTCATACATGGATGAGAATTTTTGTTGAGAAGTCAATAACATAAACACTTTTGAATGTAAAAACAATGATTTTGCACCCCTCAGCATGTTGCCAATTTAAGAAATTTAAAGCTTCTTTTTCATTTTAAAAGTCCAGGCTTCTAAGGCAATACCTGTATGGTTATGCAACAAAAATGAATGCAGTGTCAGTGTGTGCTGGAATGTTTGCCTTTTGTTACTATGCATATTCTTTCAGGGCTCTAAATAAAACATTTATTGAATGAAATCTCAAAATGTGGAATGACTTTCTCAATAGTTATATGATATTGCCCGCTGTCTGTCTATACATTGTCAACAGTGATGTAATATATTCTCCTTATTTTCTGCTAATTTTTCTTTATTTCTGCATTTTGCTAGTAAAAAAAAATCATGTGTCGAAGAGAATAAACATTAACACTTGCTATGTCAACATTAGACCGAATTTTCCGTCTCTTTCGTTCGTTAAGCCTCTTATTTGGGTAGGGTCGGCTCTCTCTTGCCTCTTATTTGGGTAGGGTCGATTCTCTTTTTAGAGAGAGAGCCGACCCTACCCAAATAAGAGGCTTAACAAACGAAAGAGACAGAAAATTCGGTCTATGTCAACATGTGAAAAAAGGCATTTGTTTGGAAAACAGTGATTGCATTCTTTACAACAGGTTGTCAATTTTTGTAATGCATAATTTTTGGTTCAATAATATCGCTGGCATCAAGCAGTATAATGCACAATGTGTGTAGGACTTTTCATCAAAATAAATACTCTAAAATAAGAAAGTTTTGCAACATGAAATAATAAGGCATTTCGAAGGACAGTCATTTTCACAGCCAGAACTGTTGCAGAAATCTCATGTTGTGATTTATTTCTAATTGCGCAAATCTTATCCCCTCACGAGATTAGTGTTATGTGGTAATTTTGATTTAGCAATTTAGCTTATACACACACAATGGTGATAATGATTATCCTTAAAGGGACTTTGTAACATTGTTCAGATGAGAGATAGTGGTGCTAAGGTAGTGACTTCAAAGCTAGATGTACAATTAAAGATAATCTGAAAATTTGAGTGAAAACGGATCATTATTCATGGTACAAATTGGGAAAAACTGATCTGATCCATTCCTTAATTAAGTTAATTCTCCCAACTATATTCTACTTCTATTCTGCTACTTGTCAAAGCCTGTTCAGCATCAAGACAAGGACAATTTAATTATATTTTAGGTGAATGTAAATCGTCACAATGCAATAAAATGGCTCTACATTCCATTCCAGACAGTTAAGTGTTGACAGATTTTTATAGCCTGTTTTATGTATTTTTGTCATGGAAAAACGGTTGGGAAAATTCAAAAATGGTTGGGAGAATTTACTGTTAATCACTGTTAGAGGGTGCCTCACATCGACGCCTTCAAAGAAAACCATAGATATCTTTGTGGTTTGAGAATTTGTTCAGGAATTTTTGCATGTCAGAGGGTTAGTATAGTAGAAGGAATATAGTAAGTAACATTTTATACAAAAATTAAGCAATTTTTTTCATCAACCTTCAACAATGTTACCGAGTCACTTTAATAATTGTTGGGCGCCACCTGTGCCTTGGAGGCGAAAAGTGACATGAATCACTAACCCTTGAATCTCTCCTACCAGTAAAACTCAACTGATATGCAAAAAATATCGGACTTGTCTTTATCTCTTGCAAAATCAGTAGCCTCACAGCCTTCCAATATTATCATTTAATTATTAAGTCATGTTATGCTTGTAAATTTGTATGTTTTTTTTCTTCTTTGCCACTTAAGTCTCAATGATGGTGCTAAGATGGAGTTGGAGAATGTAGAAAAGACGACAAAGAGAGAACAGTAAGAATTGTGTGATGCTGTGACTTTTTATTTTTTGCGATTTTTTATTTTTTTTTGCCTTCGTTTCATTCTTGTTAATCCGTTTCACTCTGATATTAGGGTATGACAAAAAGCAACAGTATGCTATATTGCTTTTCTTCAATCCCCCTTCCCTCCTTTTTTTTAATCACGGTCCCATAAAAGCCATGTAGGGGCCGTGTAGCTGCTGTACAAGCAAAACATAGCTTAAATGGCCGCACCTGCCAAGTAATGCCATTTGTTAGATAACGGCCAATTTAGGGTTGGGACTAAAACATAGCGTCACAAACGTTTCGGGTCACATTCTTGTGCGGCCATAAACCTTGTAGTGCTATATGGCACTACTATATACATAGAGTACCGAAGCTGTGACGTCATAAAAATCAATTTTTGGAATTTCTCAATTTTTTCTGCATATTCCGAAAGAACATCAAAAATAATGTCCAAATGTCGAAATCCAATTGAATATGTTAAGTATTGGCTGAGATATGACCATCTGAATAAATATACTCCCCATAGGAACTCAGTGTTATATGCTCTGGCTCCTAATGGTTAGGAGCCAGAGCATATAACACTGAGTTCCCATAGCACATATATTCATTCAGATGGTCATATCTCAGCCAATACTTAACATATTCGACATTTGGACATTATTTTTGATGTTCTTTCGGAATATGAAGAAAAAATTGAGAAATTCTAAAAATAGATTTTTGATGACGTCACACTTCACCACTCTATAGACCCCACAGCAGGCCACAGGGGAAAGGTCCTGGGCCCTGTTTCATAAAACTTGTTATCAATAATCAATAACAAGTTACTATAACTGTTATAAGCTACTGAAATTGTGGCATTTGATTGGCTGAGAGCAAATTCATCATATAATTTTAGATAACAAGTTTGATGAAACGTGCCCCTGGAAAGCACCAAGAGCATTTGAATATATATTTGATTTTTTTTAAAAAACAGGTTGAAGAAGATTCTGGAAATTCCCCTTCCTCTGCAACGAGAAAGAGAAAGCCACAAGCATTATACTCCAGGAGAAAACCACAAGCATCATACTCCAGGAGAAAGCTACAAGCATCATACTCCAGGAGAAAACCACAAGCATCATACTCCAGGAGAAAACCACAAGCATCATACTCCAGGAGAAAACCACAAGCATCATACTCCAGGAGAAAACCACAAGCATCATTCTACAGGAGAAAACCACAAGCATCATTCTACAGGAGAAAACCACAAGCATCATTCCACAGGAGAAAGGTGGGTAATCTAAGTAGATCTACAAGATCTAGTAAATGGTTGGTTTAAAATGTCCTTGACTATGATATTCTACCTGTTACCATAGTTTTCACCAGTGACGGATCCCCCTCCCCCTTTTTTTATCATGGCCCGTAGCTTCTGAAAGCAAAACGTAGCTTAAAGCCCCTCTAAAGTGTTGGGAGCCCTCCTAGAATTTCATGGCAAAATTCTACTTAAATTGTATAATAATGTGAAAGAGGATGTTGTTTAACACACAACTCTGCAAGGATTTTCCTAATGAAGTGTTTGAGGACGAATATTGATGAAAGTATACATAATTTGGGTTTTCTGCGTACACCACCAAACCTAAATGTTGCGGCGCTAGTTCACAAGTGTGCCCATAATCTGGTGCCTGCAGCCTACGGTCACTAACTTCACGCACGCCCAACCACACTGCACCGTATTAAGTGGTATGTACTTGTATTGTGCAGTGTTTTGCAGTGAAACCTGTGAGAAAGTGTATATTATAATCAATATAATGTTATCGTTTTTAGGAAAAATTCTCCAGAAGAAATAGGAAAAATTGACACAAAACAGGTAAGAATGGTACCGACTTTGAAATCATGAAGTCTAGAGAGTAAACAGGTTTCCTTACATAATTTGAACATTAGGACGCTGCTAACGTTTAAATTTCACAGATAGGACATACGTGACATGTTCATAAACTGAACAATATTAAAATGACTCCGTTTTAAATCAAGACAAATGAAAACATGCATATTTGTTTCACCTAAACAAAGCTCCTAGGTCATTGTTATTTGATTTAAAAAGGAGTCACTTCAAGCTTGTTCAGATTGGTAAGTTAATGTAATTAAGAGGAGGAGACCTGATGGCTCAGTGGTAGAGCAGTGGTCTCGTAACCAGGAGATTCCGGGTTCGAAACCAAGTCGATGCGCTAATGCCTTTGGTAAGGCATTAATCCTCATTTCCAAGTTCTCGGAGAGGACCTATAGCCGTTGGTCCCCTGGTTGCTTGCTTACAAGCATTATGCTTTCTTAGCAGTCAGGAAAAATGAACCATCAAACCAAACCAAATTGAATATTTCCCTCATTGTTTTTCAGATGCAGATATAGACGGACAAATGATCAACATAGAAAAGTTGAACATGCGAGGTGAGAAGGACAATCTTTCCTAACCTATATTTTTGCTTAGTTCATTCTTAAAGGGGAAGTCGACCCTGATATTAATTTGGTTTCAATAGAAGTAGAAAAAAGAGAGAAACCGGTCAGCACAAGTTTGAGCAAAAACCAATTTAATTTTTTAAAAAGTTATGAATGTTTGAAGGTCCAATCAATCAAACACAAATTGGCAACTCTGTGACATATCTTGCGAGCTCCCCTCCTATTTGCCCTGTACAGGGTGGTCAACCCCTGTATGAAACAAATCTAATCTGTCATCAATAACTAAGAAAATGAAAAATTATGATTTTTTTTTTGTACAGAGCAAACAGTGCTACCAAATTCTGTTTCACTGATGACAACTTCAAAAAGTAATAACTCTCCTATTCTTAATCAGATATTGCACAAATTAAAACCAACTTAATATCAGGGTGGACTTCCCCTGTAATAATACACGAGTCTCTGAAAGAAAATTGCAATAATCGGCATCTGGCAATTCAAATGTTGATGAGTATTGGAGGTAATCCTAAGGCTCTTCCACGATCTTGGATGGAAAGGAGAGGCAAGATGCACGGTCAAGATGACCGTGCATTCCTGAGACTACAGTTGACATCCTGAGGTCACTCCTCCCCATTGTTTCTCATCCTTGGTATTCCTTGTAGAAGAAGAAGGTCTTATAGATGGAGTTGATTAACATGTGAATGGCTACTTGCTCTATTTTTTGCGATTTTCTTATTCAGATTAATCCAGTTAAATAAGTGTGCCCATCCAAGCATCAAAGTTCAAAACTTGATCTTAAATTGATAATATTAATAATAAATGTAACTTTAATAGCGCTCAATCCACTCTGTGTAGTGCTCAAGGCGCATGTAGAAATAATTTAGAATTAAACGGAAGCATTTTTACAGGGGGGGGGGGGGAGGGGGTGTAGAGTATAAATATTTCTTAAATTTGATATAAATTTTGATGTATTTTATTGACGATGTATATGAACATTGTAAAAATAAAGAATGACTTCTTCCTTTCTCTGCCTAGTGTATTTGTATTTTTGATTGTGTCTATTGTATTTTGCTTTAACTACTTTTTGTTTACATTAACATTTAACATGTTTTTACTTTCATGACAGACGGAATACATTGAGGAAACTAGCCAACAAGTTGAGTGTTGCGATTGCGGTACCAGACACCTCGAAGGCATCCCTGAAAAAGCGCCTCGGATCAGCTTTCAACTGCATCAAGGCAAGGCAATAACTCTTTATATGCCACACAAATAACCTCCAAGTGCCACATTGTATTTATCATGTGATAGTTATATGAAGGACTTCTAGATTATTCAACTGTTTCTAGTTCAAGACCCTGTTCCCACTCACTTCCTAGACCGATCCAGGTTAGATCGATCTATCTAGGTTAGGTCGACCTAACTGTGAGTGTGAACAGATAAACGGTCCAGGAAGCAATCTTCTGGACCTCTCCAGAAGATCACCTCGCCATGTGGTCATCTCTTTTTTTCAACGTTTTTTTTTCTATTTTATTTTTTTTAAACTCATAAAAACAGGGAAATCGCATAGAAATTTGTACAAGTAAACCCCTGCAACCCTAACAAAGACTTTACAACTTTGCTTTACAATTTCTCATTAAATTTTAATGAAAGAGCAAACATTTTTCTGAAATTTGGCCGACGGGCCA
Source organism: Strongylocentrotus droebachiensis (assembly GCA_035222895.1). Classification (NCBI taxonomy): domain Eukaryota; kingdom Metazoa; phylum Echinodermata; class Echinoidea; order Camarodonta; family Strongylocentrotidae; genus Strongylocentrotus; species Strongylocentrotus droebachiensis. The sequence continues at coordinate 33,933 of JAVYIG010003983.1, forward strand.
GTGGTAGTGTCGAGTATTCGTGAAATTCTTATTTTTTAGGCTACTCAGTCTGTTTTTTGTGTCAAGAGGTTGGCATCTCTGACAGTAGCACTTATCCCATTTGCATAATACTCGAAAGTGTATGCAAACAATGCAAAATTCTTCTGAAAGCTGCAAATCAATGGTAGCTGCCCCTAGAAATGATTAATTGCTCTGCTTGTTGTTACAGAGCTTGAAGTTTGACAGCAGCATGCTGCTGGCAGAGAGGTACTGGCTCATACTGGAGAACCGAGAGCTGTCGGAGCGCCTCCAGGTTCTTCGAGATGGCTGCGGGATCCACTCCATACCCAGGTTGTGGGAGGATGGGCTGACGATTGAGCACCTCCATAATGCCCAATGGGATGAGGTCACAGAGGTTAAGATGGATGTATATGAACGTGAGAAGTACTTTGAGCATTGTCTTGAGGATGTACGGAAACAGAAGATGCAGCTGCACGAAGAGTACAAGAGCCTGGATGATGCGGTCCCAGGCAAGATGGAGATCGGAAGGTGGTGCACGAGTTGGGGTTGTGGTGCGGCTCCTCATAGGATACATCATGAAGCATCGCTGGAGGGCAGTGTCTCATTGGGGACACCTCCTCCGAGCCTGGAGGAAGAAGATAGATATGATGATGGAGGATGGCTGGAGGACACGTCCAAGACAGAGCTGGATCACAACGAGCGTCCAGGTAAAGAAATATTTTTAAAGATTTTCATCAGGGGTAGAATTAGATTTAGTAGTAGGGTCAGGTTTAGATTTGCCTTAGAGTTCAGAATCAGGGTTACGTTTACTTTAGTATTACGGTTAGGGTTAGGTTAAGGCCCTAGGGTCAGGGTCAGGTTAGAGGTACATGTGTGATAGGTTATTCTATAGTTAAAAAGAGAATATTGAACATACTTCTACTTAGGTGGTCAGTCAGTCAAGTTGGTGGAGCAAACTATGTCCATACGTTTCAAAGTACTCCAGCAAATTTTGCAACTTTGACTACATTAAGTGTATGTCTTTATATTCAAAGGTTGTGGATCACAGCCTATTTAACATAGTTCTAACTTGCCATAACACTACTGCTCTAAAGGATTTACAGCAATCTTTTCTTGAAAGACTCTTAACAATCGTCACCTCTGAAATCATTCATGAAAAATATTTGCACATTTATTTTTCTATCAGAAATACCGAAAAAATTCTGACCTCTTGGAAGTCTCAGAAGAATATAGTTTCCTTGAATTATTTAATTGAATAAAATGTTATCGTTGCAATGAACACAATCAATATGTTTATGACATTGTATTGCCCTCTTTTTTTTCTCTTCTTTCATCTCGCAACTGCTTAGGGAAGCATTCTGTTACTCCGGACAAATCAAGGACAGCGCCAAAAAGAAAAACAAATGACTTTCCAGCTGGAAAGGAGAAGAAAAGTGAAAAGGGTAGTAAACGCAAGAGAGGATCTGGTGCCAAGAAAAAGGTCAAAGGAGTCTACATACTTCCCAAAGTTCCTGTAGATCCAAAGTTTATTGTGACTAAGGACACTGGCAATAGTTTCAGTGCGGACGGGTCAAATTTATTTGGTGGTGCGAATGGAAAGATAAGTAAACATGACTCAGTGGACCCATCACTTTCCAATACAAAATTGATAGTAATTGATCTTTGGAATATGCAGGGAGAGACGCAAAAGGTTGTTGTTCCAAATTTTCATTCCCAAGTGAATTTGGTATTGGTACCTGGATCTACCAGTGCTCAGGTTCCGGTGACCAATGTCCAACCGCTGGTTGTTCCTGACTCCTTAGCAACTACAGATGTTGATCCCAGCACGGGAAACCGACAAGTGAGTTTCAAATTGGTACCTGCATCTCCAAGTGCCAGGCTCAATCAGCCTATGGTGATGAAAGCCAAACCGAAGGGTGCTCGTGGATCGATAAACGCATCGGGTCTGGATCCCAGCAAAGTACCTGTAACTTCCAGTGTAGGGCATAGCCAGCCTAAGGTGATGAAAGCCAAACCGAAAGGTGCTCGTGGATCGATAAACGCATCGGGTCTGGATCCCAGCAAAGTACCTGTAGCTTCCAGTGTAGGGCATAGCCAGCCTAGGGTGACGAAAGAACAATTTCTGGCTGCTCATGGATACTCGGGCGTAATGGCTCTGGAACCCAGCAAAGTGCCTGAAGCTTCCAGTGTAGGGCATAGCATGCCTAAGGTGACGAAAGAACAATTTCGGGCTGCTCATGGATCCTTAGGCGTATTGGGTCTGGATCCCAGCAAAGGAAATGGACAAGCAGATGTCACAACAGTATCCGCACAAGCCAAAGTTGCCCAGAGCAAACCTAAAGTGACCACAAGCCAACAGAGGGCTCCTGGTTCTGTAAGCTTTGTGAAGCTAGATCAAATTCTGGCTGCTCATGGATCCTTAGGCTTATTGGGTCTGGATCCCAGCAAAGGAAATGGACAAGCAGATGTCACAACAGTATCCGCACAAGCCAAAGTTGCCCAGAGCAAACCTAAAGTGACCACAAGCCAACAGAGGGCTCCTGGTTCTGTAAGCTTTGTGAAGCTAGATCAACTTCTGGCTGCTCATGGATCCTTAGGCTTATTGGGTCTGGATCCCAGCAAAGGAAATGGACAAGCAGATGTCACAACAGTATCCGCACAAGCCAAAGTTGCCCAGAGCAAACCTAAAGTGACCACAAGCCAACAGAGGGCTCCTGGTTCTGTAAGCTTTGTGAAGCTAGATCAACTTCTGGCTGCTCATGGATCCTTAGGCGCATTGGGTCTGGATCCCAGCAAAGGAAATGGACAAGCAGATGTCACAACAGTATCCGCACAAGCCAAAGTTGCCCAGAGCAAACCTAAAGTGACCACAAGCCAACAGAGGGCTCCTGGTTCTGTAAGCTTTGTGAAGCTAGATCAAATTCTGGCTGCTCATGGATCCTTAGGCGTATTGGGTCTGGATCCCAGCAAAGGAAACGGACAAGCAGATGTCACAACCGTATCCGCACAAGCCAAAGTTGCCCAGAGCAAACCTAAAGTGACCACATGCCAACAGAGGGCTCCTGGTTCTGTAAGCTTTGTGAAGCTAGATCAAATTCTGGCTGCTCATGGATCCTTAGGCGTATTGGGTCTGGATCCCAGCAAAGTACCTGTAACTTCCAGTGTAGGGCATAGCCAACCTACGGTGACGAAAGACCAATTTCTGGCTACTCATGAATCCTTAGGCGTATTGGGTCTGGATCCCAGCAAAGTACCTGTAGCTTCCAGTGTAGGGCAGAGCCTTCCTACGGTGACTAAAGACCAATTTCTGGCTGCTCATGGATCCCCAGGCGTCTTGGGTCTGGATCCCAGCAAAGGAAATGAACAAGCAGATGTCATGACAGTATCCGTACAAGCCAAAGTTGCCCAGAGCAAACCTAAGGTGACTGCAAGCCAACAGAAGGCTCCTGGTTCTGTAAGCTTAGTAAAGCTAGATTCTAAAAATGTAATTTTGGAGAGGATCACAGAAGTTCCTGTGCCAACTGGTGACAGGGTTAGCCAGCCTACAGGGACCAAAGACAAATGTCAAGTTGCTGGTGGATCTGTTAGCATAGGGAATCTGTCTTTCAAAATAAAAAAGGTAACGCCAGATGCCAAAGCGTTATCCGCCCATCAGCACGATGTCGAGGTCAAGGTCACGCATCCGTTCCTCTCTGAATTCAAAGTGGCACCTGAACATGCCAATGTCGGACACAGCCAACCTATTATGACTCAAGGGGGACATCGGGTCAACCCTGGATCCATAGGCGCAACGGCAGAAGCTGAAGCAGACGTGACTGAGGAAGCGGACGGATGCGGTAGCCCAATGTCTTGCATGCTGTGTGATAAACCATTCAATAACGTGAAGGAACTGCAGACACATCTTATCGACAGCCATTCAAGCTAGCATAGAGTGCATAACTCTGGAGGAATATCAATAAGATGCGGTCAAGAACATTTCCAGACCTACTAGAATGCTGCGTTGGTCATTTCTCTCTATACTATCACAGTGCAATAAGAGTGTCTTTAGGGTTGGGTATTCATCAACATTTATCATAGTGTGACAACCTATAAACCTAGTTTGCTTTTACCAGTCGTAAGTCTCAATGCATTACTCAGCCTGTAGCCTAGACTTACTAAAGTCCTGTACCGTAAACTGGCTATTAAAACAACGTCTTACTTTTTGGGGTTACACTATTCATTGATTTTTTAAATCAAATGAAATTCTAGAAAAGTGAGAGATGATTACTGCAGGCCTCAAACATATTATTTAGAGGGAAGTTATATTTGATCAGTAAAGGCTTCCCCTTTGCAATGATATGAATTTTGCATCAATTCAAAGCACTTTTATTTCTTCAGGTGACTACTTTAAACAAACAACCAATTTTTTGTGTGTAGGTGATTGCACATTTTCATGTTGAACACAAATTGGAAATTTCAGACCTCAATGACTTATGCTAATGAGACTCCCTCAATGATGCTATCATCTCGACTCTCAGGAAAACTTATGAATTCCATCAGAGTTAATATTTGGATTGACAAATTTATCTATATTTTCCAAAATGTACTCAACTTGTATTATGATACCGATATTTATTGCTAATCGTTTTGCATCGAGCTGAAAAATGTCATGATCATGTACACATTTTGTAAACAGGATTTCTTGGGTTTTATGTATCATTCCTTACGGAAGAAATGTTAGCAATAAAAATAAACAAATTAATAAATGTTCCATTATTGTCCTTATTCATTCAATTTTACGGTATGCACTCAAGAAATAAGGGAATTAAACAATTGTACGAGTTTGGGTAAAATGCACTTTATTGAATCATACATACAAAAGTATTCCGAATGTTTAGGCATATCCACTACCTATCCATGAAAAAGCTTAGATGCAGAAAGTTCAAAATTCTCAAGAATGAAAATAATCAGAGAAACAAAATAATACCAAAATTTATATCATTAAAATATGCAAATGACATGGATAACCCATAAAAGAAATGATGATTAACTGTCAATGTCAAATACATATACATGGAAATAGCATAACTATTTAAGTAATCCTCAACAAATTTCTATCAAATGCAAAAAATATGTCAGAAACAGAGAGGATTCTTGAAGAAACAATTAAATATATGCAAAAGAAAATGTACATGAATTTACAGATGAAATAATAAAGGCACAACTATGTAGTAAGAGGAAGAGCATGTGAATGACTTCAAAACAGTAGAAAGATTACTACAGCAGAAATAAAAATCACAAAGTTAAACCCAAAGCAGCAACATTTGAAGCAGACTATCAATTATGACCAAAAATCTGTTCGCTAAAATTGAGTATACATGTATTAAATTAAATCAATTGATTAAAATTTAAATTCCTAGTTTTTCATCTAAATTATTTGGCATATTTGATGCTTGAGACTGGCGAGTTTTAGATTTTGCAAACATTTCCAATTAGCACAAGATTAATAATTTAGAATTAGGCTATGATTATCAAAGTATGCACACAATACATAATGAAAATGATGGCTTTTTTTTCCTTCTTTACCATGTACAAAAAAAAACAGAACTCTGCAGGCTTCAAAATAGACATTTTTGTACAGCCATATAAGATCTTTAAAGGTGAATTTGTGTACGATCTGTTGAAAGAATGAACAGAAAATATCAACTGAACATGAAAGACTCGCTCATATCTTTGAGATTATGTCAATTAAAATTGATTTGATAATATGCATGTACGTGTTATACACGTGTAGCCCCAACTGCAACTTCTTTTCGGCAGCTATAATACATGTATCTGTGCAGAATATATATTTCAAGATAACTTTAACGGAAATCAATCTTTGAAAAAATCTAGTCAGATTAATCTATGGCTTGTATTCAAATGAATCCAAAATAAGACATCACTCTGTACAAGTGCCCCATTTCCAAAGGCCCATTAAAAGTTTTGGGGATTAGAAGTCGAGATTTGACGCTGTAAATAACAGGTCTGTATATGATACACCACACAGTATGTCCAAAAATAGGAGTGCGTTGAAAATGAATATTAATAAAAACTGAGCAAACTATCTAAAATAACTGTACATGCGGAAAATGTCAATTAATTTCTGCAGTACCAGTACATGTGTACAGTCAAACCTGCTTTAGTGACCACCTGTCTACAAAGACCACATTTGTTGTTTCCCTTGAAAATTGTTTCTCATTAAAACATGTTCTAAAGGAACCTGTCTACAAAGACCACTTTTTGTGTTTCCCTTGGGCGGTCGCTGTAGACAGGTTTGACTGTATTTAAATTATGAAAAATGAGAGCAGCCTTAATTCTAAGCTATCTAGCCATAAAATTCAACCCAAAATTCTCTCTTTCGATATGTATTTGCCATGTACAATATACAAAAATAAATCGCATTTCAAAGCAACTTTTGCATCTCCTGCTCGCTTCCATATGTTGCACATTCCTTCGTTTGCTTCAAGTTCAACCATTTATTTACATTTAACATATTTTTGATTGTATATGCTGCTAAAGGTCTCTAAGTGACAAAATTGTAAACTTTTTACAACCCTCAAATTACCATTTGAATACCTATACTTACACAATGTACATACACGTCTTTTATTATTCACAAAAAGCATTTGCAATCTCTCCTAAAACGTTTAATATTTTTGAAGTACACAACCCTAGCAAAAACACAAGTCCACATTAGAATTTCATTAACCGGTGGGAATGGGTTAAAGAGAAAAATAAAATTGTTTTGTACAGATGCTGGTGGCTTAATCTATTTTTTCAAAAGAGTTAAGGAAAAAGAAACCCTTCTGCCTTTGCCAAACTTGGGTAAGGGGCTTGGTCATTCTATTGAAAAGAAAAGGGCAACTATTAAACTTGGATGGTATTAAACTAAAACTAGGAAGGGTCTAGTATTATAATCATGATACTAACTTTAAAGAACCTAATTACATGAAGGTTATGAATATGAGCATAACATGGGAGGGCTACATTATGATGCGCTATAGACATAGGCTTTGATGAAGCTTTAGGAAATAATATTTTGATGCAATACAAGAGACATAAATTTCTAAATATTTCTAAAAGCATTTTATACTATGAGATGGTATCTGAAAGATAACTGAAGGGGACATCGATCACACACCCTGCATAACAAAAATGACCAAGTATTAAAACAAGTGAACAATAGACAAATACCGGTACATATAAATCATGACATACTGCTAGTACTATAGCAAATGAATGTACATTGTACAAACTTGTCTACATTTATACAAAGAGAAATAAATGGTATGACTGAAAAATACACAGGTGAAGCACTCGTCTCTTTCTTAAAGGTTATATCATGGTCGTGTTCAAGATATTTTTTTAGTTAAAGCTTCATGTGTTTATTCTAAGACGCAAATGGCATTCATGATGTTTTCGTTTCTACCTGTAACTTTGAAGTTTAAATTTGTGACAAGATCAACGGTAAGTAAACAACCATTAGGTAATATTGCATCATGATGTAACTTAAAAGTGATTTGAAATTTCAACAAATTACTTAATTGTTTGTTTACAATCTTGCAGTTTGTAAAATTCTATTCAGACCATTATTTGTATAATTGGAGACTAGTTTAACCAGTATGTCTATTATCACATTTTATGGCAGAATCTCCATTTATTCATGACATACTGATATTTTGGATTACCCAAACCACACAGAAAAACCAACAACATAAAATCGAAAACAAATAATACAGCTGTTTGAAATCATAGATAACTTATCAAGCTAATAAAGGTAAATATGGAATCGTTTATAAATGGTCCTTGACACTAAAATGAAAATGGATTTAAATAATAAAGTCATATCAACCTATCGAACAATCTGAACGCAGAATAGAAGTACACCATGCATTCAAATGTCATTATATTCATGTCATGCACACTCTCAAATCATCAATGAAATCTCATACTACAATGGCAGCTATTTTATACGAAACTACGAAACTCATCTCGCAAGGGGAAAGAAAAAGGATATCAATAGTACTGACTTGGTCAATGATGTGAAAATGAGAGGGAAAAATAAAAGATGGCATGCTTTTCGAATATTCAACTACACTAAGAAAAAACACTCCATGCTATATTGTCCGAAATATTTTCACAGACTTCAGAAAGAAAGAACTAAAGGTAGTTTATCCCTTTTGCAAATGCTTATAAACATTAATATTTGCTTTATGTGATAACATTGATTCTATTTTGACATCAAAGTAGCCATACAAAATCACAAGTGTTACACTTGGCCCCTCATAGCCAAACAATAATACTTGGCAACCTGCCAAAAATTTCACTAAAATGTTATTACTTATATTAACAAAGTTAGTTCCCAATTCCTACATTTTGAGGCGAGTTCTTAAACAGTAATTTCCTCGGTGTAGAGATGTATTCATACAATTCCATTCCTCTTGTCTGCAAAAGGGATAGTCTACATTTAAAGTTTCCGAAATTCATACCGGAATATAAAATGTCATCTATTAATATTGTTTCACTGCATATCACACACCCAGCATGCATTTCTATTTATAGATCATGACGAAAAATCTATTTATAGATCATGACAGAAATCTATTTATAGATCATGACAGAAATCTATTTATAGATCTTGACAGAAATATATCTTTCATCAGCATATAATCTAGTCTATGAATGTATTCTACCAAACCTCGGGCTTTGAAAAGGAAAAAATATTTGGAACTACTTGTTAAAGAGAGTGACTTCATACTTTTTTTCTTTTTCTTTCTTTCTCGAGGGGGAGAGCTTGATGCAATGGGCGTGTACATGTCAGAATGTATCTATACATCACCCTCATTTTAGCAATGCAATCTGTATTTAGATGATAAACTGAGATGCTGCATTAGGGTAACTAGAAACAACTAATAAATTTAGTTGAAACGGTATGAGACCACGCAATTTAATGTTTTAAAATAATATTATTTCTATTTTATTCCTCTTTCCTATAATGGTTGTTTTTTGTATTAACTATGTTACTACTAGCGAAAGCATTCTAGGTTTTATGTTATGTACATTTTAGAAATCATGATAGACATGGGGAAGAAAATGCGAAAAGCATTGATACATTGCAAGAGACGGACTAACATTTCTTTTGTGCCACACTTGGAATAAAAAGCAAAGACAGACTTTTGATCGATGATAAGATTTTGAGATGAAAGATGTACAGCATCTGAGAGAAGACAAGGATTGTGTTTGTCGCCCTCTACAAAGCCGTGATTTGATGAGAGACGCACAGCGCCTGAGAGAAGACAAGGATGCTGTTTGTCGCCCTCTATGAAGCCGTCATCTGAAGAGCTGTGACGAGGGCATGTTGGTGCTCCTCGTTTAGTTGAGTCAGGCACAGAGCCCATAGCTCATTGTTATTCTGTGCAAATAAGACATGAGCAAGCGAAAATGATCAATAATAATAATATGTCCATTTGAACAGTGCTGCTACTATACAAATAGAGTCTATGTGCTCAATAAAAAGAATCATATTATTACTCTTGTCACTAGCTGATAAGACACTAAAGTATTCAAGGATCTTTTTTCCCCTACTGGGTACCCCATTTACTTCACCTGGGCGGAGAATGGCATATGTAGATTAATGTCTTGCCAAAGGACTTGTAATATTTTTTTTTTTTTAACAATTCAATTAAACAATACAACATGGCAATGTTGCACAATTAAAGCAATGAGCTTCCTAGAGAGAGATGTGAACTCTCATGGATTTTTTTTTCAATTGTTTTAAAGGTAATACAAGGTTTTAGTATGGGGTCATGAATTTGGTTCAAATGAACATATTGGAAGCATATGCGATCCTACAATATTCAGTGATCGTTGTCAAGGTTGAAATAGAGTCTAAAGTTATGAAATCTTAAATATTAAACTCTTTATGTTGGATAGCTCACTCTCAAGGTCAAGATATAAATTAAGCTATAAAACAATGTTTCTTGACTAAAATCGACCGATTAGCTATTCCCATTTGGAAATTATATATCGCAACTACATATTCTGAGAGTTTCATGGTCGCAGCTACCATTGTATGGCCATAGGCGCTATTTAAAATTTATCCTAATTTACTGGGAGCACCGGTAATTTCTATATTCAATTTTTTTTGAAAGCAGAAGTGTTTTAGGGGCTAAATTTTCTAGTGCTTATAATACATTCACAGGGCATCCACATATATCAAAATTGTAAAGAATGACTATCCACCCAATTTTCAAAATTTCCCAAAACTTTGTATTACCTTTAGTATATGTATTTTAATTGGTCCAAACCCTAAAGCAAATATCGAGAGAGCGAACGTCACCAGAGCATATTAAATAAAGTCAGATCACCTTAAGATTACAAATAAATTGTTTCAACTCACTTGCACTTCCCTGACGATGTTGCTACACTTTCTGAAAACCTCCTCGTTATCCGTGAGAGCTTCTCTAGCGAAGGCTTCTGCGATCACCGACAGGATGTTTGGTAAATTCTCATTGTTTGCTCCCAAGATGACAGCGTTATTCCTGAAGACAAATTAAATCATCATAATTAATATCGACGGTTTAGTGAAACAAAGACGTTACTCCATATTTTTCCAAAATGAGTATTTGATATCAAATGTTCAGAAAAATGTGCACTTTCCAGGAAACACAAAGACTTAACTCCACCCAATGGCTAGTGAAACATAGACTTAAGTCCTTAACGCCTAAGTTGACCTCTATCTTAAAACCACCTTTTCTCAAAATGGAGTTGCGTCTTTGTGTCACTGACCCCTTCATATGTGGTCATAGTTTTGTTGGAAGTACATGTGTGTGTATAATTTAATTGGTATGGCCATTTGTTTAGGACAGAGAAAAAACCCAGAGAGCAATGGACTTTTAGGATGTAGGTTCAAAACCCTGAACCAGACCTCGCAAGGAGACGACGCTACAAGAAGATACCAGAGCACCTAGCCTCAGCCAGGCGGTTGCTGAAGACTAAGGCTTGGAGAAGGGCCATAAGGGAAACGAAATGTCCAGCCACACAGCATACATTATAAGCCCTGTGATCTTTGACCTTGAACCTCGTGACCCCAAAATCTAATCAGTTCATTGGCTCTGCAAGATACATACATGACCCAAGTTTGGCGGGAATCCATCTATTGGTTCTTGAGATAACGTGATCACGAGAACAGGACACACAGACGGACAACCCAAACTACTTTGTAGCGGAGGCATAAAAAAGGTAGCCAATAGAAAGCATAATCAAATTTCAAAATATAGGTGTTGCCAATTTGAAAGGATAAAAAGCACTTACGTCGCGACGAGATCGCAGAGGAAGTCATAGATGTGGCCTGCCTCCTCCTTGTCCTCTGTGACTGGTAACCATGAGAACCAGACAGGGACGATCTCTGCCATGTTCAAGCTGGCTTGGTGATGTTTCATGATCTTGGTTACCGCGGCGATGGCATTCTCGGTGGCGTTGAGGTTTTCTTTCTCCCTCGCAGCCGGCTGCATGATGACTTTGGTCAGGACGGGGACAGCCTCTGTGTGTGGATGAGAGGAGAAAACAAAATTGATCGACTTTGAAGTGAGCTATTTGATATCATATATTCCACATACTAAGAATCTTGCTCAACGATTGAACAAAAGTAAATCATGTGATGAAAGATAGTTCGCCCATCATTGATGGGAGAAGAAAAGTTTGTTACACTGTGTAGATGGTACTACAATCTTCGCTTCGGAAAGATAGCTACATCCAGATTGCCTTGGAAGTAATAGTTTATCCCATCACCTTCACCAACGGTAATTATTTGCTTAATAATGATACTGGGGAGTTTCCCTCAAGGAACCTTGCAATCCCAGCATTCAAATGTCCATGTTCATACGAGATACAGACTATTCAGAATCTTAATGATATCAATGCTTGAATGTTTATGTCAAATGATTAAGTCAATGTTACTAGAATCAGATCATAGTTCTATCATATAGAGTGCATTGGGCTTTAAGAATAATACAACTGATTAGTCTTGCATTGGCTTATGTAAAACCGAGGGGGGGGGGGGGGGGGGTGTTTCACAAAGGCTAAGATCGACTTTAAGTTGGACTTAACTATGGCAGACCATTCATGCCACTAGTTCCTCTAACCATTCCTGGCATTGGTTTCTCAAGGGACGTATAAATCATGGTCACAAATCTACAGAATTTTCATTTTTTTATAGTTCATTATTGAAGGAAAATTGTTATTTAAATATCATAATTGCATACCTACATGTACCAACATTTCAAAATAAGAATTAGGAATTTTTTAGCACGAAAATAAGAAATCGCACTTGCAGCGGCAGTGTAACGAGCAATACACGATAAATCTGTACCAAAAAGCGAATACAAATTCGCTGCTCGATCATGCAGCCATTCAACGCACACAATACGTGAACTCTCAAATCATGGCACATGATAAAACAAGCTTAACTTGGCTGAAGCACACAAGAAAGAAAAAAAAGTTGGCAGGTATGTAATTGAGAGACCGACCAATAGTGAGAGCAACTAGTTCAGGAGCGGCCTGCCATAGTATGTCCAACTTAGACTCGATCTTAGTCTTTGTGAAACAACTTGCTAATGGCTATCTTTATGGCATGAACCTTTCACAAAATCTGGACCAATCACATGTTTGCCAAATTTCTGGACCTACTTAAAGATGAAGTTGAGTTCTGGTCATGCGATTGCATTGTGAAAGAAACGGTGTGGAATTGATCAAAAAAGGTTTATCATCTAGCATATAAGTATTTGTGTGTATTGCAAGGTTCTGGAATCATCAAAATTATAAGAAATCTGGCCAAGTCTTGGTAAAGTTACAAACACTGTACACAGAAAGATGTATATGGGACTACACGAACACGTGACACAAAAATTTGTCCCGATTTTTAAGATGTTACATGCCATATTTAGAATATGAAGGCATTTGAAGAGCCATGCTTGTCAGGGAACATGTTATATCTGATGTTCTTCCACACTTGCATAATAACAATGATAACACTCACAAATTATTTTTCACCTCTTCCCAGAACTAAACCTTCTCTTTATTACCAAACTGTTTATACTCCCGCCCCCTCCATCTTTCCAACGTTGAGAATAACTCACCCAGACAGGCTGGAGCGAATTGCGGACCTCCACACTTGCCCATGACCCCGAACCCGTAGGCCGAAGCCTGCCTGACCTCCGCACTCCTATCACACAGATTCTGTAGCATGGGACTAAGGAAATAATCCTTGTACTGCCAGGCAATCTGTGAAAAGAAAATGACATCACAAGGTAGAATAAAATTAGATAAATAACAATTTTCATGGTGACTGTGTATTTACTTTCTTTGATGACCTGTTAATCTGGAGATCCAACTTAAGTAAAGTTGCATGCATATCAAGACCCATTTTTAGTGCTTGAAACTTGAGAACATGGCTAAAAAAAGCAAACATTCTGAGCTTTTTTTATTAATCAATACAAATGATATCACAATACTTTGAAACCTACAGATACAAAGAAACATTTCTATGTTACATTTTAATAGATGTTTTGGGAGTTAGTTTATAACTGTAAAATGTTTCTGGGTACACCGTGGAAATTTGTATTACCTGTGTAATGAACTAATTGAAACATGAACATGTGTATACATTGACTAAAAATGGGCTTTATAATAGACATTTTGGGGGTTTGTTTATAAGTTTAAAATGTTTTTGGGTACACGGTAGAAAATTCATTAGTTATTACTTGTGTAATCAACTCAACGGACATGTAAATGTATACACATGTACTCAAAATGGGCCTAGCGTGGGCGAACTCTCCGGGCCACATTGTTTAGGTACAGAGAGAATGATCAAATTGAATTCTAAAAAGAAAAGGCATCTCCAATACTGTTCTCTTTACGAACCATTTCCTTGCATTTTTACCCCTTGTTTCACCATTCTCATACAAATACAGCCAAACCTGTCTATAGCGACCACCCAAGGGAAACACAAAGAGTGGTCTTTGTAGACAGGTTCCTTTAGTACATGCTTCAATGAGCAACCATTTCAAGAGAAACAGAAAATGTGGTCTTTGTAGACAGGAGGTCACTAAAGCAAGTTTGAATGTGGTGGTGGTGGTTATTTTACCTGACTGCTAAGAAAGCACAAATGTTTGTAAGTAAGCAACCAGACGGCCGACGGCTTTAGGTCCTCTCCGAGCTAGGACCTGGTAATGAGGATTAATGCCTTACCAAAGGGCACTAGCGCATCGCCTTGGTTTCGAACCCGGGTCACCGGATTACAAGACCACTGCTCTACCGACTGAGCTATCGCTACATGTATAATAGTTTATCTTGCCTATTCCCCACTTTCAGAGAAATTTAAGATATGCAGATGAAGAAATTAAGAAAGCCCCAGAGCTTTAGAACATCCTCCTATCTCATCAAATTTCATGAGAAGTAGGAAAAAAAGATTAAGGCATGGCAAAATATGACTTACTGGTCCACAGAATTCTATGAGATCATCAAACATGCAAATCCCCCACTGTCTGTCCGTCCATGGTTTGTCATTTGGCTGAAAGAAAGCAAAGTAACAAAATTAAACTCACCATTTTAATTTATCAGTACAAAAAAGAAAGAAAACAATTTTTTTAGTGTGTTTTCACTTACTTTACTTAGAATGCTTGAAAATTTAAACATCATCATGAGCATAAAGAGCAAAAAGGTTCTGAAACTACAAGACATAGTTTTAAATTGGCACCAGGGATTAAAAACATTTTCCATACAAATTCATATTTGCAGTGTATTACTACTTGATTGTACATCACTTTGGACTTTACAAAAATTAAACATCACTAGTTGCAATTTTTTTATTTTAAAACCAGAATTAAATCTATTTCCACTTGCATGCATTTCTTGCTGTATGGCATGCTCTCTTTCTCTCTTTGATTTTTTTTTTATTTTATTTTTTTAAATGTATTTATTTCTGTTTGATTTTCTTTTTCTTTTGCATTTTTACAAATATATAACAAACAAATATTGCAAATTTACACATGACAAAAGAGTATATGTAGAATAAAGTAAGGCTGGCTGTAACTAATCAAAAACATCAAACAGGAGGGTTGACAAAATAAGCAAAGCTTGATAGTATGACTACCCTTTCTTTCTCTCGATACTCAGGAAATTTACAGGACGTCTTACCAGTAGTCTGACAATGTTTCGTAACAGCATTTCAAAGAGTGGTAGGGCGATGTCTGCATGCGTGCCTAAAACAGCATGTAAGATGTCTGAGATCTTACTGAGAAGGTAAACATCATCATCGTCCTGTATAGATGGAAAAAATGATAGAAATAAGGGATAAGGTCCAACTATCTTTGCATGTGGCCCTCGTTCATACTGTTATTGGATATTGAAACGGTAAGCTTACATATAGAGACAAATATGCATTTACACAAAAGAGAAATAAATTCAATCAGCACATTTCAAGTCGAAAAATATGAGTCCCATCATGCATCAGAAATAGTACATACAATTAAAATGCAAATTTTTTTTTTCATGTATCCCTTACACTGTTTATTTTTTAAATTATTTTCATTATCGAACTTGATTGGTAACAGTAATATTTGTATTGATATAGTAGTTTTCATCACAGGTTATTATCAGTCTTGTTATTAGTATCATGGTCAATTTCATTTTACTGCATTTTTCTGCATGAAAATTGACAGCAATATAACCAGAATTGGGCACATGAGGAAAATTGGTTGATGCAATCTTATCTTACCTCATCCTGAAGGCCTTCTTCCACGATGTCATCGTAGTCTTCATCTTTTCTTTGTTCTGTCGTCAAAATAAAGTGTGAAATGATATGATGCAATTCAAAATATTCACTGAGAAATCATTGGAAGCATGAAATTCAAAAAATTGCCATGTAGCATTGTTGAAATGAAACTACTATTGAATCAATTTAAACTGAATGAAGATAATCAAAATAACAGTTCTTGAGCAAAAAAGAATGTTCTCCTATCTATGCTACTACAACAACAGCCAACAGATTTATTTATCAAAGATATGGGGTTACAATGAAAGTTAGGAATCACTTAAGTTTTCAAGAAAATTGAAGAATCTGGGGTTCATGGCATTAGTTTGAAGGCCCCCCAAAAAGGCATGATTCCCCAAAATTGGAATGGTTGGCCGCTAAGCATCATGTGTGAACGGCGTTTCATCATGTTTTACCTTGTCTTTCTTGTTGTCTCTTGTAGTGCTGTTCAAACATGTCATTCAACGTTGTGCCGACCTCCTGCATCTGATTGGCATTCAATGAGCCACGTCCCAAGAATTCTATGCACTGTGGAGACAGAAAGTATAAGTAAAGTTAGTAAACCGATCACAAAGATAATGGCACAAACCACAATTTACACATGTGGGACTGGGAATCGGTCTGATGGTCTAATACATGTAGTCAATGTTACAGGGCCTTGTTTTATAAAACTGGTTACAATAGCTGTTATAAGCTACTGAATTTGTGGCATTTGATTGGCTGAGAGCAAATTTGTCGTAGAACTTTTATGAAACAGGGCCCAGATCTCAAATACTGGTCATTGGCATGTAAGTGTTTTCCATCTAGTATTCAAAGTCATTGTAGGTTGCGCAGCTGATATTTCACTATCAACATTTTTAAAAGACCGTCAATATGTTGAGTCAAAGGTTACAGAAAACCTTGCACATCACCTGTTGTCGCTCATATCAATTCAGTTTGCTTACTGTCATTGAACTTTTCAACACATCAAAGACAAACTTTCACCTTTGTTGCTGACATGATTTACTTTGGCAATTAAGAGATTATATTGATTTACATCGAACGCAATATTAGAACAGAACAAAAATGGACATGGAACATGCTTTCTACTACTGCATACGGTATACACTGAAAGGTATTGAATCACAAAATATTGGACCATTCCACCAAGGGGAATCCATCCTAAATTCAGCAGGTTTTATTAAAAGCAGAAAAATGAGAGAAACAAATTAGTGAAAGTTTGAGCAATATCTGATTAAAAATTTAAAAAGTTATGAATATTTAAAGTTGATATCAGTGAATCAAAAGTTGGCAACACTGACATATCTGACAAGCTCTGCTCCAATTTGCTCTGTAAGGGTGGACTTCCCCTTGAAATGGTTTCCTTGAGGACTTGACACTCACCTTGCCGAACGACTCCATATGCTGTTGCAGGATGTCCACTTCTGGCTCTGTCTGAATGGCTTTGAGTAGCTCCGGGTAGATGTAACCCCACTTCGCCTCAACGTACTTCTCTCCCTTGATCTTGGCGCATTCCAGGAGGAGTGGAAGGGACTCTGAGGCGGTGTACCTCACTAGTGAATCAGGACCGTCAAGGAATCAACTCGGTAACAATTATCCTTGAATGCATTGTACTTATTATGGCGGCTCAGCTACAGTTTGGGTAATAATATGATACTTTGTATCAAGCACAGTAGAGTAAATTCATATTGTAGCTGCCATATAAATGGACCTATTATTATCATCATGCTTGGACGAAACACCCAAGTCAAGCTGGCACTTTACCATCAATAGACTGCAATAAATAATCATATTTCAATGACTGAACAAGACTGTTTACGAGTCAGTTTGGTAGTGTCACTGAGTTATAGACCATGATAAAGCCAGATGGGGGGGGGGGGGGGGGGGGTTCACAGGGCTTTCACCTCCCACAAAAAAGAAAATATCATTTTTTTACACACACTTGTAGCTGAAACCCCTCCCTCCCCCCAAGGAATGTTACATCCGATGTTATGCAAGCAATGACTAAATTTACAAACTGTCAACTGTGAGCCACAAGTGTGTTGTCAAGTCATATCCTTTGAAACAGAGTTCATGTCTTCCGTGCTCTTGACAAATGAAACGCAACAGCTGCAGAATACCTCACTATACAAGTAACCTAACCCCTAGCTTAACCCTAACCCGGACCCTACCATACTCATACCCAGTGAGGTATTCTACTGTTAACCCTTACTGTACTGGGCTATTTTGAGCACCCTCTGACTGGGGGGGGGGGGGGGGGGGGGGGGGGGGGGAGGCCCCCCCCTATGATCTCGGTCGTTGATTGTCCGATGAACACGAAAATTTGCAGGTTTGTAGATATTTACGTAAGGAACAAGATGGTATAATTAGTTTTTTCCGAATATGCAAATTTTTGTCGTTGGCCTAATTAATTATGCAAAATGCGCTAATTTTATGCATTTTACAGAAAACGTGTCAAACTCCACTTTTTGAATAACTCATTATTCATATGAAACTTCTTTTCTTACACAAAAAAGTTATTTTAATGTAATTAATAATGATAATTTATGCAAATTTTGATGCGATTTTTATTTTTTTTTTTTTTTTTGATGACATGCGCATACTAATTGTTATGTAACGCCTTACAGGTATATCCGATTTCGACGAAAATGGTATCAAAATGTGCGTAAGACTTGAGGGAAAAAAGTCATGAAACAACAATTCAAAATTCCAAGCGGTTGCGGCGCAATCTCCGAAAATGTCGAGGGGGGGGGGGGGGGCCTCCCAGGCCCCCCCCCCCCCCAGTAGAGTAAGGGTTAAGCCAATTTCATATACATTGTGGTACATAATCGAAGTAAAAGCTTTCTGTTGGTCGACTGGTGATCTTACGCGTGCTCCAGGCCACATTTGCTCTGAGCATTACGTCTTTAATGATAAAGGTCTGGGCCCCGTTTCATAAAACATGATATCAACAACAAATGTTAAATTTCTAGACAAAATTTGGTCTCAGCCAATCAGATGCCATGATTTCAGTAGCTTATAACAGTAGCTTGTAACTTATTAATGATAACAAGTTTCATGGAACAGGGCCCTGGTTAGGGTTGTGACTGGGTTTCTAGGTTAGGTTTAGGGGCAGGATTAGGGTTCTGTCTGGGATTGATGTTAGATATTAGGTTAGCGTTTATAGCAAAGAGAGGACGGAGCGATTGTCGCAGGAGCACGTGCCCTACTACACTTCAACGACGATCGTATGTAAAGGATATCATCATGGAAGTAGAATTTCAGTAGAGGGACCATGATGTCAACCACTTGGTCGGTGTAGTCTGCAAAGGCTTCCTTGAGCTCCCTGGCGTAGCAGACCAACATCTGACAGGCGGTGCTCTTATCTTCCAACCCAGCCGTCTTGATCCCAAAACTTTGCTGTAATAAAAAAGTTGATGATAAAACAGGTGCTTTAACATGGGAATGTATTTTCATACCAATTTTATGTAAAAAAAAAGGATTGTATGAAATGTATACAGTTAACCTAAAGAAACATCACAAGACAGTCGATGGGCTAATGGATAAGGGGTAAGAAGCTAATAAGGAATATCAATTAAACTGCACTCACTTTAATAATTGATGACATCTATTCACAAACTTGGTGACAAAGAATGGAAATTCTTTTGGAAATAACTTGTTTTTTAAACTTATCGGGATTTATGTAAAAAGTGTGCTCTCTTCAATACCACAACTCAACTTTTTTCTTTAAAAGTTCAACTGTTGTGTGAATTATTTCATGGCCACACTCACCTGATCACCAAGATTTACGAACTGCCATCCTTCTTCTTCACTGATATTCTTAGCATCCTCAGCTGAAATAAAAAATTAAATAGAATTGCAAAATGCAAATAATCATTCTGGATTGAGCATCTTATACTGTCTCTTTAAAGTCTCCATCAAATGAATGTTAATTATACTCACTCAGCTTTTAACATGTTAATTTTTCATATATATATTTTTTTTTGTGTGTATATTCATGTAACTAAATGCTTAACATATACTCTCAACATGCACTTGAGCACTTTCAACTTTTCTTCAACAAAGTCATTTGAATTCATTTTACTTATAGCTCAGCAATTACACTTTTCTTTCAGTCATTTGGCTGATGCTATTCCTTTATTTATTCATATCCAAATAAGTGTTTGGTGACGATTGTGTTGGATGATGTTCACATTTATTTTGATCGTTACCAGAACTCAGGATTGTGTTGGATGATGTTCACATTTATTTTGATCGTTACCAGAACTCAGGATTATCTCTAACTTACAATCAAGGAGGGCTACTTCTGGTTTGAGGGATGCGGTCTTTAGGAGGGGTTTCATGACGACCGGCAGATAGTTTGCAAAGCTAGGTCCAAGTAGCTTGCACATCCTCGCCCAAGCAGAGATCATGTATGAGGTCTGAGGGTCATCGTCCTCTAGCTCGCTTGAGTCCGTCTGTGTTCTTAAGAGGAGTTCCATCACGTCGTTGGCATCTTGCATGAACTGTTATGGATTATGGAGAGAACATGGAAGATTGCAAATTATAATCATAATCATCATCCCCGTCATAATAATCCTCATAATCATAATGGCAATCATCATCATTATAATCATCAGCAGCATTGTCACCATAATCTTTGCCATTCTTATTTCACCCACTGCTCCACCCTCGCTACCACCACTACTACCATCACCTAAATCACCACCTCTCCCACCACCAAAACCATCGCAAAACCACCATCATTCTCATCCTAACCACTACCACCATCATTCTCATCCTCATCACCACCACCACCACCATCACCACCACCACCATCATTCTCATCATCACCACCACCACCACCACCATCATTCTCATCATCATCATCACCACCACCACCATCACCACCACCATTATTCTCATCCTCATCACCACCCCCACCACCACCACCGCCATCACTTTTATCATATTCATCACATCCAGCACCATCAACATGATCTTTGAGCAAGTTTATCTTCTGTGTTCCCACTGCCAGGCCAATCAAACTGACACATTCTATGGTCTTCCCTTACCATCACCACCACCAAAGCCATCCTCAATACCACCATCATCATCACCACCACCACCTTCTTCACCCTCATTGTTATCATCCCTACTTTTGAGAAAGCTTTACCTTCTGTGTTCCTACAGCTAGGCCGATCAAACTGACACATTCTATGGTCTTTCCTCTCAGCAGCCTATACTCCTTCGTGTTAGCGTTCTGGATGATGTATTTGAGACTTGGCATGAACTTATCGTAGAACGGTGTGAAATTCTCTTCCGTTGTGTCGGCAACAGCAGCTAGTGTGGTCACCATTTGTTCCAAGACTAATTTAGTTCCCTTTTGGAGAAGCTGAAAGATAGAAAAAGGAACAATTGAAATGGAATGTCAATGTTGAAGTCTATTGTATGTTACTGGAAAGAAAAACAAAATTTGCACGAAACTTTCATAAACTATGCGACTGGTGCTCACTTGGGAACATTTCATGGAGTGATATGATTGAATTGCAACAGTGGTTATTTTTTCACTTCTAGAAGGTTTCTTGCAATTAAAAATCAGCCTCGACCTTACCTTAAACTTAAACCTAACCCTGGTCTAAATCTAACATAAAACCCAGTTGCGGCCCTAACCTAACCGCCATCCATCTGACTCCCATCTCTCAAAAACACAGTTGCGACTAATTTTAAGTTGCGATTGATTTGAATCAATCGCAACTCTTCAGAATACAGGGCCCTAAGTATCATGTTGGTATGTGTTGCAGCATCGAAGCGGCATATGCATACCACACAGTGATATATATATATATTTGTTCATGTTTGTGATGGCCTCCACTTCCCTGACTTTGGGAGATTTTTTTCTTCATTTTCAATGACTTTCCAGAAGAATCTTTTTTGTCCACTACTTTCCATGTTTTTCATGACAGTGGGGACGAACCCTGCCTGTATTACCTCTTGCATCTTCATGGCAATGATAGCTTCCAGCTTCTCTAGGATGGACCCAAGATATTGTTGAAGGATGGATTTCGGACAGTCTTCACTGAAGTTGACAAGGGCTGCACCGGCGTGGGCTTGAACTCGAGGGTGACCGTAGTCGTCCAGCGCTTGGAGGAGTCCAGTTATAACCTTGAAAATGTAAACAAATAAATATTAGAAAATAAGGAAATTCACATGTACTTAAGAAAAACATAGTGATTGGCCATAGTCATCTAAGCTAAATAGAGTCCAGCAAATTAAATCTGAACACAGAGACTGACTAGCAAAGCCAACTTTTACTTGCAGTATTAGCATTATTGTTCTTTTCATTCTTCGCAATTTTGAATGAGAACTACTTCATGTAACATATAATTCCTGATAACTGATCGTGCCAATATTTCCTTCAAGAAAAAAGAAAGAATCCAAACAGACAAATCAAATTGGCTTGATGTGGGTTGAAAAACAAACAAACAACAAGCAAACAAAATAATATGCAAAAAAAACATACCTTTGCATGATACTTAAGCTCAAACGTTGGAGCAAAGTCTGTTGCCATCTGACCTAGAGCGTTGCAAGCTGCATAACGGACTCGCGGATGCTGTCAAAAGAGGGAGACAAACAGATTAGGATGGGTCACAGGTGCGAGAATGCACACATGGGGACAATCATACAACTGCTGGGCAAAGAAAACTGGTGTTATGCAAGAGCTGAAAAAAGCAAAGTTGTCCATATCAACAGACCTGCCAACCTCTGGAGTTCAAAAACTGTATTCTTTAATCCCAAAAGTTGTATTTTACTGACAAAAGTTGTATTCTTAAAAATAAACACGGACCGTTATGCGTATAAATGCCTCTTACAGTTCCTACTTACAGGAAGAAATTTTTGTATGGATCATTGGTTGAATATGCATGATTTCGTCAAGACTGTTGTGTTCAATGAACCAGTGAACATACCCAAACTGCAAATGTGAGATGCTTGTAGGATACCGGTACTTTACATGACAGAATGGGCATTTTTTTTTTTTTTTTGAAAATCGTATTTTATTGAGGTATTTGCTTCTAAAATCGTACTTAATACAACTAAATTGTACTGGTTGGCAGGTCAGTATCAATATATTGCTCACCTAATCAACCAGGAAAGTAGGTGAAGGTAAGGTATCTTCTCTCATCAAAATTTAATGTAATATCTTCTCTCACCACTACAAACACTGCAGTTTACCATGGCATACATGAATGGACCTTTACACCTTACACCTTACTTTACACATTAGTTAATACTTCTTACCTCATCAATCAGATATGGCAGTACTGAGTTTAACACCTTGTCTAACACTGCTTCCATCTTTTTATGACACCCTTTACCCACACCTTACACCTTACTTTACACATTAGTTAACACTTCTTACCTCATCAATCAGGTATGGCAGTACCGAGTCTAACACCTTGTCTAACACCGCTTCCATCTCTTTATGACACCCTCCACCAACATAACACCTTGCTCTACATATTGGTTAACACTTCTTACCTCATCAACCAGGTATGGTAGTACTGAGTCTAACACCTTGTCTAACACCGCTTCCATCTCATTATGACACCCAAGCCCAAGCCCTTACACCTTGCTTTACATACTGGTTAACACTTCTTACCTCATCAACCAGGTATGGTAGTACTGAGTCTAACACCTTGTCTAACACCGCTTCCATCTCATGATGACACCCTTCACCCCTTCACCCAAGCCCTTACACCTTACTGTACACATTGGTTAACACTTTTTACCTCATCAACCAGATATGGCAGTACTGAGTTTAACACCTTGTCTAACACTGCTTCCATCTCTTTATGACACCCTTTACCCACACCTTTACACCTTACACCTTACTGTACACATTAGTTAACACTTCTTACCTCATCAATCAGGTATGGCAGTACTGAGTCTAACACCTTGTCTAACACCGCTTCCATCTCTTTATGACATCCTTCACCTACAGCCGATATTGCCATCAGAGCAGCATGCCGCGACTTCCAGTCGGCTACGGACAGAGCAAATTGGTAGGAATGGAGAAGGTTTCAAAAAGAAATGGGGACTTAAATTACTAGAGAGTGACATAAATTCAGGTAAAGAACAGCTACAACACCACAATATTTAGGTGAAAATGACAACAACATACTCGGTCCACTTAAGATTGTCAATCAACACATTACCCAACACGTAACAGATGGCTT
This sequence comes from Strongylocentrotus droebachiensis, assembly GCA_035222895.1. NCBI lineage: Eukaryota > Metazoa > Echinodermata > Echinoidea > Camarodonta > Strongylocentrotidae > Strongylocentrotus > Strongylocentrotus droebachiensis. The sequence goes on from JAVYIG010003983.1 coordinate 57,981, forward strand.
CACATGGATACCAAACTTGAGATTCAAAGGATGATGAAAATTTACAGCTACTTTGGCTGCTGAATTTCAAAATTTGAAGATTTTAGCAACATATTCCTGTCCTAAAGGTTAAACTAAGGTTTGATTCGATCAGTTCCTTATGCTAAATATGTTAAAATTGAGAAAGGTAAACTTAATCATGAAATCCCACCCTGCATTTGCATTTGACGTTAAGTTGATGAACATTTACAAAGATTTGATTATAGGGCTAGGATTAACACAGATCTCTCTCGATTCAAACCCAAAATTTAGGGAACTTGAGGTCAAAGGAGTATGATTTCTGTTGACCAAAATTACAATTAAGAGTAGCCATTTTGGCACCGTATAAACTAAAATTCAAGACATATCCAAACTAGTGCTAAAACAAAATTCTTTCATCTGCTTAGTTCATCTACTTAGTCAATGTTTTGTTAAATTTGACTTTCATGTCCATATATATATATATACTCCAGGGATTGAAAGGCCTGCCTATTGTCGATCCCACCATTTTCTGTGATATTATACTTATGTTGCATTCTTGTTTGTCTTTTGACTGTTTTGTATTTTTATCCGATTGTCGAAATAAACTTAAATTGAATTGAAAAGTGAATTGAAAATTGAATTGCTCAGATCCTGACCCTCCTAATCTTCAAAAATAAATTATAATTGAAAGGAACAAAATTGTTCATAAAATTACCATTCTGTAACATTTTGGGGATGGCAGCTGTGATGTGTGGGAGCATCGTCTTTCCTCCAATGCCACAGGCGAACCTATCGAGGGCGCTCTCTCCTGCCACGGCATTGCTGTCATTGTCCTCGTCCTCGATCTCGTCAGAGCTGGCCCAGTCGTTCTCTTCCTCCAGATCCATCATCATGTTCAGCATCAAAGGAACTGAAAGATGGTAAAGATGATTTATTTATGTATTCATTTAAAAATATTTATACAGGATGACAATGTCAGCCAGAGCTGTTTTTCACACTGGTCCTGTATATACCAAAGGGTGATTTTTCCTCAACCACTCACCCCTTGAGTAAAATAACAAACAAAAATTTTGGGGAAAAAAATTGAATTGAACAACATTCCCTGCCTTTTCGGTAAGAAAATTGGGAAAAATAGGGCGGACAAAAATGGAAAATAAGGGAAAAATCTGGAAAACGGTGGTAAAATTGATTTTTTTTTTTTTTTTTTTTTGAGAAACAAATTGGTAAAAAATTAAATTAAAAAAAATAAAATAAAAAATAAATAAACCAGGAAACCGATTTAAATCAGGTAATTATCAGGCCTGACATACATGTACATAGTAACATACAAAATAACTAGGAAATAAGGCAAAAAATAAAAGTATATTACAGGGATATTAAACAATATGACATTATATGAAATAAACAGCGACTAGACAAAAGATTACAGAAAAAAACATCTCATGACAATTGCCTACATTTTGAAGTTTGGGTAAATCATTTTTGGTTTAGAGCCCTTACACTAGGTGAGAGACATGAGGAGAAAAGGAAAACATTTCTGGCCGCGATGTGTTTTATTTTTTTGTTAATTAAGTTAATTTTGAAGCAGGAAATAACAAAGGAAAACAAAAGTTTTAAAATCAATACATTTGCGAACTGTTTTGAGGGGCAAATTATATAGAAATTAAGTCCTTTCGTATTAATTTGTCATATTTTCTCTATTATCAATTTATCCAGACTAGCATAATCTAGACATGACACACCAGTTGCCCTAGCATCAATTGCTTTGGGCTTTATTTCTTCACAATTATAAAGTCAGGGTTGAAATTGAGTTTTGGTTATCTAGAAGAGTTTAGGGAAAGTAAAAGTATTTAATCCAGGGAGTTGGTCAGAACTTTGACTGGCGTAAGAAATTAACTACAGAATAACTGTCGCCAGAGCCATATGTTGGCAACACTAGTACTACTAGACACTCACCGACAGTCTCAATGTATTTGGGAAATCTCCGCAACGTTGCTGCTGCTGCTTCTGACAACGTTACCACCATCTCCAGACCGAGCTGTCTCCAACTATCAGGGAGGTTACTTTCCCGAATAATCTGCAATAAAAAACAAAGAAGTTAGCGCTAATGTCCTTGGGCAAGAACGATATCCCTAAAATGCTTGAGCACTGTAATGGCAGCCATGCTAAAGCCATGGCTATAATGAGGGAGCGCCAGGAGTAGCAACGTGTCAGACATGAGCACTAAACAAGACTCCACTTTTACTATCATTATCATTTACTTTTTTGAATAATCTGCATTAAATAACACAAACAAGTTAGCACTGATGTCCTTTGGCAAGAAAGAAATTCCTAAAATACTTGAGCACTGCAATGACAGGCATTTTAAGAACGATAGAGTGCCAGGAATTGCAACGTGTCAGACATGGGTGCTAAACAAGACTCCACTTTTACTATCATTATCATTTACTTTTTTGAATAATCTGCATTAAACAAAACAAAACATGTTACTTTTCCAGAATATTCCGCAATAAAAAATACAAATAAGCTAACTTTTTAGAATAATCTCCAATTTATGCACAACACAAACAACAACTTGATAACTTGTGCAATGTGTTTATGGTTTTAGTAACAGAATCTTAGTTCTATTTTTATATCGCTAGTTTTTAACTGTATATATCTATAAAAAAAAAGTGTTAATTATTGTGCCTAACATGTAAACATGAATATTCCAGCCATGGCTGTCTCTCATGTAAAAGTGAATTTGTATGAACCATGTTTGTGCTATAATAAAAACCATTTTTGAATTGAAATGAATGAACAAGTCATTCATGGGATCGCTGATCTCCGAAAAAGCGGAGGAAGAACAAGAAGAAGAAGATACACATTGCGATGACAGGGCTAAGACCCTGAGATTTCATGGAATTTGACAGTTATGACAACCGAAAACATAATTCCTCCGGAGGCATAACAATGTGATGTTATACTTACACCTATGGCAAGGGTGAGGACGTTTTCCATGTACGGTCTGAGGAGCTTGGGCGTACTCTCTTCTAACTCTAAGAAAGCTTTGAGAAGGGTATCATCCTCTTGACCACTGATACTCTCTGTGACGATCTGCAGGATACAAAGAATCAAATTGGCATTAATAATAAAAACAATTAACAGCATCAAAAACAAAATAGATAAATACATAAGCATATAAACAGGTAAAATACAAATTAATTGGTATCCCCTTGAAATAACTGATCATTCAAGAATCATCCTTGATCATTTACAAGAAATAGGTGAATGGAATTTTCAAATTAAATGCAACACTGATACTCTCTGTGACGATCTGGAGGAAACAAAGATCAAATTGGCAACGTTATAGACGATGTTCTTAAAGGGATGTAGTCTCGTAAATTAGGCTCTGGACTGTAGTTCACAAGGTACAGGGTTCAATTCCCTGCTACAACACTAATTTTCTGTAGCAAGACATACATCTACATTTGCCACTCTCGACTCAGGTGTATGAAGTTACCGGAGCTAAAGCAAGGGCAATAATAACCAAAATCCTTTGGAAGCACATAGGGTAGCAAACAAAATATCTAAAATATTTAAAATATTTAAAAAAAGAAAGAAAGGAAGACAAGTCACTCTAAAGGAAATCTCACTATAACATGAGCTATTTTTCCAGAAGCATACCAATGTAATACAAAAATTAATGAAAATCATTTACAAAATACCACAAAGTGGCAACAATCTGTTCTCCAACAATTTGGTCTGACAACACTTTCATCTACTTACATCCAAAACACCAGGCATAAGATCCATAAAATGTTTCTGTATGGCCTTCTCTTTCCCGTTGGTAACGATGAATGATATCGTAGCCTTGGCAGCAACGATTCGAACCTGGGGTTGTTCCTGCTTTTCAAGACACTGTGCCAGCATGCCTTTGATGACAACCAGATAATACTCTTGCTTGTTGCCAAAAATACCAGGAAAATTACTGTGAAGGAAAAAAGCAAAGACATCAGCCAATAGCCTTGAAAGTGACCTTGGTTAAAGTGTTCAAATCACAAAAATAATAATATTATTACAAATTACAAGGATGAGGATGACAAATTAAACTAGATGGAACTTCGACTGCGCGCAGTCGAAAATGATGCCTCCGTCATAGAGCAAGTTTACAAACCAAAAAGCAATTTCTCATATACATATATGACCCTTTGATCTTTGACCTCATGACCCTAAAATGTACTCAGTTCATTGGCTCTGCAAGATGTAATCCATCTGTCAGTTCTAATGAGAATGCGTTCACAAGCTATTTTTGCATACATAATGAGCCCATGACATTTGACCTTTGACCTCATGACCCAAGAATCTACTCAGTTCATTGGCTCTGCAAGATACATACATGATCTAAGTTTGGCAGGAATCCATCAATCTATTCTAATAAAAAATGCGATCACAAGCTATTATTTGCATACATAATGAGCCGCATGACCTTTGACCTTGACCCAAAAATCTAATCAGTTCATCGGCTCTGCAAGTAACATACATGACCTAAGTTTGGCAGGAATCCATAAATCGGTTCTTGAGATAACGCGATCACGAGCTGTTTTTGCATACATAATGAGCCCTGTGACCTTTGACCTTTGACCTCGTGACCCCAAAATCTAATCAGTTCATCGGCTCTGCAAGATACATACATGACCAAAGTTTGGCAGGAATCCATCGATCGGTTCTTGAGATAACGCGATCACAAGCTGTTTTTGCATACATAATGTGACCTTTGACCTTTCACCTCGTGACCCCAAAATCTAATCAGTTCATTGGCTCTGCAAGGTACATACATGACCAAAGTTTGGCAGGAATCCATCAATCGGTTCTTGAGATAACGCGATCACAAGCTGTTTTTGCATACATAATGAGCCCTGTGACCTTTGACCTCGTGACCCCAAAATCTAATCAGTTCATCGGCTCTGCAAGATACATACATGACCAAAGTTTGGCAGGAATCCATCAATCGGTTCTTGAGATAACGCGATCACAAGCTGTTTTTGCATACATAATGAGCCCTGTGACCTTTGACCTTTCACCTCGTGACCCCAAAATCTAATCAGTTCATTGGCTCTGCAAGGTACATACATGACCAAAGTTTGGCAGGAATCCATCAATCGGTTCTTGAGATAACGCGATCACAAGCTGTTTTTGCATACATAATGAGCCCTGTGACCTTTGACCTTTGACCTCGTGACCCCAAAATCTAATCAGTTCATCGGCTCTGCAAGATACATACATGACCAAAGTTTGGCAGGAATCCATCAATCGGTTCTTGAGATAACGCGATCACAAGCTGTTTTTGCATACATAATGAGCCCTGTGACCTTTGACCTTTCACCTCGTGACCCCAAAATCTAATCAGTTCATTGGCTCTGCAAGGTACATACATGACCAAAGTTTGGCAGGAATCCATCAATCGGTTCTTGAGATAACGCGATCACAAGCTGTTTTTGCATACATAATGAGCCCTGTGACCTTTGACCTTTGACCTCGTGACCCCAAAATCTAATCAGTTCATCGGCTCTGCAAGATACATACATGACCAAAGTTTGGCAGGAATCCATCAATCGGTTCTTCAGATAACGCGATCACGAGAACGGGACGTACGGACGGACGGACGGACGGACGGACAACCCGAAAACATAATGCCTCCGGCTACTTCGTAACGGAGGCATAATAAAGTAAGTATGAAAGCCAGACATTGTCATCAGCCCTTAGAGCGAAAACGATCGCCTTCACATTCTCGCTTCGAGTCGCTCATGGAGGCTTGTTTAAATGACTGTTTCTTTATTAAAGATGAAGTTGAGTTCTGGTCATGCGATTGCATTGTGAAAGAAACGGTGTTGAACCGACCAGAAAAGGTTGATCATCTAGCATATAAGAATTTGTGTGTATTGCAAGGTTCTGGAATCATCAAAATGATAAGAAATTTGGCCAAGTCTTGGTAAAGTTACAAACACTTGCACAGAAAGATGTATATGGGACTACACGAACACGTGGCGTAAAAAGCCGCCCCCCCCCCCCCCCCCCGATTTTTACGATGTTACATGCATATTTAGAATATGAAGGCATTTGAAGAGCCATGCTTTTCAGGGAACATGTCTTAACTGATGTTCTTCCACACTTGCATAATAAGAATGAGTAATGCTCACAAATTATTTTTCACCTCTTCCCAGAACTCAACCTTCTCTTTAAATGTCAGTGGTGTTTCAAGACATTAATTGAATTCAATCTTGTTTATGAAGTGTTAAACTGGCATAATACATTTGTTGAATTTCATTGATTGTAATGTTTTTTCTCTCCACCCTCCTTTAGGAGAGTTGCAATTGTAATACGTAATTGTTTAAATGCCTAATTTTAAGGACACAACATCAACAGCTGATTTGAATGCCACGTCCACTTCTGAAGCTATCAAAGTCACTTTGCAGAGTACAGCTTCCTCACAGCAAATCGATCAATCATAACCTAGTTTGAAAGGCGCATTTGGACATGCAGGCTCATTGACAAACTGTGCAATTTGCATTCAAAATATCATTGTGTGAGAATAAAATTACAAGTATCAACTATGCCCAGTGAAATGGATATATTGCTCACACACTGTGCATGTAAACATCCTTCACAAACATGTGGCAGGAAGGTCATACAGGAAGTAAATGCAAAATTGAAAGCAATTTTTTTTAATTTGAACTGACCTCGTGACTGAAACAGGATATCATTTCTATTATTCTTTTATTTTCATTTTTTAAATAAGAATTTACAGGAAAACAAAATACAGTACTCCTAACCTTTCTGTGGTGAGGATTTAATCGGAATTTAAAATGAATAGTGACCATTCTGCAATATTTGGTACTCAATCATATGAATACATTATCCTCATGTAACTCTCAGAAATGAAAAATTAAGATTTAGTCTTCAAGGTAACAACCACCTCCTACTGCCCTCCCCCTGGATACTACTTACAAAATGAGTCTTCTGTTATAGTTTGAGAATCTTTGGACAGATCAAGTGGGAATATAAATATAAATCAGTGAGACCAGTTGATGATATTTGAAAAGAAACCTTTCCATACTGGAGCCTATATCAAAGTAACCTGTCCATAAAGACCACCTGATTATAAAGACCCCATTCGTCTCCCATGCACCATCCTTAAAGTAGTCACCCAAAGAATCAAAAGTGTTGAATTGATGAAAAATTCATATCATTGCGAAGGGGAAGACTTACTGATTAAATATAACAACTTCCTTTTTCAAAGTATGTTTGGGGCCCGCAGTAATCCAGATTTTCTGCCTTCAGCGGTTCTCCGTAGAGCGTCAAGATTTGATATGTCACATGCGAGACACAGCTAGCCACAAAGCACTTTACGCCTTTCAAGAGAAAATCTTTCCATCCATATATAATTTGTCCATATTTATCAGTTGTCGTGATTTTTCTTCGGGTGACTACTTTAAATATATATGTCACACTGTATACACGTATACATACTTGAAAATATGGAGTGCACTTTCCTTGAGCTCCGCGCTGGTTGAGGTGCTACATTGGAATAAGAACTGCAAGATGTCAGGCCACAGCTGATTCCCTTCATCATCTGCAAACAAGGGAAAATTCAAAAGATAATCATGAGTTCATATTTTTATTTAGTTTATCTTTCATTGCATTTCCAGGAACACAAAGGGGGATAAAGCTAGCAAAGGATACAAGAAAACAACTTACATTAACAAATACAACAACAAAAGAAAAGAAATCATAAATAAATGCCTGCAGATCACTGAAAGAAAATGATTTTCTGTATGAGGCCAAGTCCTGAATAAGGTCCGGAAACAATAAGAAAATAGATTCTAACAGAAGCCAATAGAACTGTCACTACCTATTCATGGCATCTGCCAAATAATGCAGAAATAAAATGTGTAACTGACGAGTAACAAACTAAATGAACATGGCAGTCCATTGAAAGTCAGGACTATGTCAGATCAACATGTTCATTCTCTCCCGCAATGGTGTCCCATATGTAAATATCTGTGTTGAAGAATTTCAGTGTAAGCGGTTTCAGCAATGTTTTTACTTAAGTGAAAGAAGGTTCAGGTTGCAATTAGGTTGTAGGTTAGTTTAGGTTTAGGTTAGTTTTGACCCCGGGACAAAGTTAAGAATATGTTTAGTATAGGATATAGTTGTCATTGGAGCATGTGTTGTAAAATCATCAGTCGCTGTTCTTATCGTGTACTTGATGCATAGAGAAACTTCAATGTTTAGCATGCACTCTAGACTATCATTATCTTGAATTTACCAATGAGATTGCGAGCGAGTTCTGCAATGGCATCGCACACCCTCCGCCTCAACATGCCATCGTTGATGTGATGCAGGATCTGAACCAACTGCGCTTTGATCCCCTCTTGAACATCCTGGGGCGAATCAGGCCAGACCTGGTCAAAGTTTGTGTTGAAGAGACGTCGGAGCAGTACAGCTGCAAGCTGAGTCCTCTGTACAGGCAAGGAAGTGAATGAGAGAATTAAACCTAAAATTCTTAACCCCTTGACTACTAAATTCTGTCAGTCATATAAGCTTGATACTGAAGCTTCCTGGCTCCCAGAAGCAAAGGGTTAATTATTAATTCCATCACAGAGAAATTTCTGTAAAGCTCACTTTACCTTCTTCAAAGTTGCAAATAAAAAAATAAAATGTGCTGCAAAATTGTTCAATCAAGGAAAATACATGAAAAGAGTTTAAGCTTGAAATAAAGCAAAATGAATATTCTTTAGAAGATAGATGATGAAATTCATCAGGATATTTCCTCAATAGTTCATTTGGAGAATTCAATACTCCTTTTCCTGCTGAATTTCAAACTGGAGTCAGGAAGATGGAAACTCTGATTCTTGAAAATTTGTTATTTACAGAGAGAAATACAGCAATAAAGAAGAAAAAAAAAACTATTTTTAGAGGGAAAAGGGAAGGAAGCACTTACCTCGGGTAGGCCTTGACTTCCTATCGTCTGTACCAGAAATTGGACCTTCGTTGCCGGTGCTATGCCTTCATATGTTTGCTGTGAGTAAAATTTACACACAAAAAATAAAAAACATGAAATAAAATTCATTCAGAAAAATATATGTATATACATGAAAGTATACACAATACTTGGTTTAGTCTTTGATATTTTAAGATGTAATGTGTTATCAAATGTACTTTTGTTTTAATCCACATACTTTTATCATGTAAATTGAAAGATTTCGGTTATCAGCTGGATGTTCAGTGATTTTATCTCCATAAACCAAACCAAATTAACCAATACAATCAATGGAAAATCTGAAAGAGTATACAGTAGGTGCGAGACATTTTGGTGTGTAAACGAGGCTGTGACCCTGACCCTCGGAGCCCTGGTCAACTTTCTCTCCTCACGGGCACCAGGCCCTGATTTACAAGAAAACTGTAGACCGAGACGTAGCTTACATCAAAGGATCAGTCCGTAATTATCTCTTGTAACCAAGACAAACCTCTCTCTATCTCTCAATCTCTCCCCCTCCCAACTCTTTCACTCACTAAAACTCTCTCACTCTCATTCCTTTCTCAGTGTAAAGAATTGAATTCACATCATTTCCTTTTTCCATTCTACGCTATCACTCCAAGAGACACCTATGTATTTCTACATAAATATAGCATTTGTCCTATACTGTTTGTACATCCTATTAAGACAACGAGACATGATATTCTCAATCCCCACTTTGTACCGTGTGTCTCAAAAAAAACGTAACACTTTTGAAATGGTTGCCAAATTGAGCATATATAATTTTATGAAAAAATGTTGATATGTATGGAAAGCTAAAGGACCAACCTTTCATATGATATGAAAAAATTGAAAAAAAAATCATGCTTCGATGAACAGTGTTCACTTAAGTTAGAGGTATGAAAATGGGCCTGCGCAGGATTTTTCCTTCCAATTTTGGACAGGTAAGTTACTTTTAGCATACAAAATAAGTTTGATATGAGATATTCATGATCGATGGATTAAGAGTTAAAAGGATGTTTTGAATACCAGTCCTTTCTCTCTGTCATTTATCAATCCCCAAACACCACCCCTGCCACACACACACACACACACACACACCAACTTCCACTCCCATCTTATTGTATCATTGATCTGGTAGATGTGAACAGGATGAAGGAAGAATGGGAAAATGTTAAATTGAAATACCGTATTCAAAATCATAATTGACATTATGCAACCCACTCTCCTCCCCCCCACAACCTTTTCCCATCCCATCACCTACCCCTTGCCTTTTCTTTATCAGTTTTCTTCCGTAAGTTTGGTGGATCATCAATCACATTTTATTCAGGTTTTATGAATGACCCAAACATGTAATAGCTAAGTACATCATTCATTATGCATTGAAAATACCAGAATTCGAGGTATTCAAAATATCCTTTTGATTCAAAATATCCTTTTGATCCATCGATCATGAATATCTCATATCGACCTTATTTTGTAAGTTACAAGTAATTTACCTGTCCAAAATTGGAAGGAAAAATCCTGCGCAGGCCCATTTTCATACCTCTAACTTAAGTGAACACTGTCCATCGAAGCATGATTTTTTTTTAATTTTTTCATATCATATGAAAGGTTGGTCCTTTAGCTTTCCATACATATAGACATTTTTTCATAAAATTATATATGCTCAATTTGGCAACCATTTCAAAAGTGTTACGTTTTTTTTGAGACACACGGTATACATGTGGGAAGGGGTTGGTTTTCAATAAATGGCTTATATTTTTTCGAAGGATCATTAGGTCGCAGTGCTATAGGATGCGGGATATGGAAGTGAGCCACAAGCCAGAAAATGCTCTCATAGAAAAGCAACCAAACAAAACCTTTCATGGGTTTTAAAATATTCTAAAATATTTCAAAAAGGACAGGGTGTTGTAGTTTGTGTACTTTTGAATGTCACTTAGATTTCAAGGGAAAGGGGGGGGGGTGAGCATGGGCCAATGTGCCTCCTTTTATCGCATCTGCCAATGCTATAGAGGTCCTTTTAATGCAACCTTCTTAAAATTGTGATGATTGTTAAATGTTATGTTGAAATGTAATTATTTGGTCTGTATTTATATATTTATATATTTATATTTGTATGTACATGTAAAGCACCTTTAAATGTCCGAAGGCAAATTTAATGTATTTTATACTATGACAATAAATTATCTTGAATCTTGAATCTTCCATCCCTTACACTAATGTGTATCTTCATCAAAGATAAGCATTTTAATTTTTTACAGCTTGTAATTAGCCTGACCATTCACATTTTTGTACTTTTCCAGAGTTTATATTTTATTATTTATTATATGTTTATTTAGAACATTTTGATTAACTATTCTTTTAAGATATGGTTTTCACTCATATGCATGTACATGTACATGTATGTAGTGCCATAATTGAATTTGTGTCTGAAATATGAATAGAATAACTAACAAGCAATCTAAGAAACCCATGGACTAATTGAATATTTTATAACAACTAAGAAACATTTTTGAAGTGTAAAGGCGCTTGTGATATATTATTATGGCCAACACTTTTTTTATTTTTGTCACTGGTGAATGAATATTTTTTTCAGGTCCCTCCATGTGTCCACAAAACATTTGAAGTAGAATATAGATCAGAAATAAAGACATGCTAAATAGTAAATACATCATAATAATGATATTAGGCCTAGATTCTACAGAGAAAAAAATTAAACATTGTCATTGACATGAGATTTTTATCAGAGTTGAAGGAGCTCTCTATGATAAAATTGGGAAAATAAAAGGGAATCAGCCTTTTATTTCTGGTTAATCAAAAGTAAAAGCAAAATAATTATTAAAAAAAAAATGTTAAGATCGAGAAACATGATACTGATAGAAACAAATTCATACAAATCGGGCAAGAATTTATGAATATGAATATTTTGATTATTTGATACATGTATTATAATGGAAAACCTCAAATGATAAGAAGAATAAGATGACTTATCCTCACTATCTGTCCAAGTTAAACAGATAAATATTGAAGCTTGCATCAGTCATTCAGTGACAGTGGTAAACTAAATAAAACTTTTGACAAGTTTTTGTTAAAGGCTTGTCATATTTATGGCACAGCCATGACAACATGAAATAAGAAAACAGTTATACCAAAGCAAATTAATCAAACTGTAACTTTGCAGGAATATAATGTTAATCTAATTTTGTTAACATCCCTGCATTCTTGATCACAACTTCACAAGCTACTTCATCATACTTACAAGTACATGCATGCCACAATGCAATGGCAATGCACAGTCAATTGACTCTTTAGCTCTTCGTTTAAATGTTTTATCTCAATAATAATCTTTTATTCTTATAATTTTGCTACGTTAAGTATGGCAAACTTTCAAACCAAACTATTATGGTTGTCACTATCATCAATTTTCAGACATCAAGCATCATATTCATTATTATTTTAGAGTTAGACTTTCATTCATTCATTCATTCATTCATTCATTAATTTCAGATCAACATGACAAAATATCATGCCCATGTTTTGTGGTATTTTTTCTCGAAATTTACAATAACATTCTACGAAATACATGCAATAAATAACTGAAATACTGAATTCACACAAATATGCAAATTAATCACCTCTGCCTGTGTTCTTATGTCGTTATCAGGCGACATAAGATTGGCAAGAACTGCCGAGAATTGTTCCTCTTGCCCCGCCATCGCCATGCTGTCAGAATGAATGGTGACACATTTCCCGCATTTGGATTTTTTCCTGCGCGAACTTTGGCCCGCCTACCGGAAATGGAAGCGCTCAAGCCACGGCATTGAAATAAAAAGTCTTTAAAAAAATAATTAATATATATACCATCATGAAAATATCACATTGTTACTCATGATATGGAATATGATTTTTTATACCGTTTTGATGACAAAATCTCATTCGAGGTTTACTATTTAAAAGTTGACATGAACGAGGATACAATCTATGGCCAAATAATGGCGGAAATGGTGAGTGACAAACATCAAAGTTTTTATTTGTAAACAAAGGTTAATGTTTCATGATTTGTTAATCTTACTGGATTTTAATATTGATATAGTCATAATCTCTCAACTCTCTTTCTTGATTTGGTTATAAGTTTACTTTGTGTTGAACCTTTGTTGATTGTTATCGAGATATGCCTTGACCAAGCTGAGTCCCGTGCGAATATTATTTGTCCAGATTCATTCATTCATTGTGTGATCGTGCTTGTGCAGCGGTGGTGGTGATGATGATGGTGTCTGCTTACAGTTGTGAATGGTGCCCGAGAGTGAACTGAGAAATGAGAGATGAGACGAGAAAATGAGGCCATTCCAAGTGATAAATGTCTTGCTCAATCTGCTGGCTATATTGTTATTTTAGAACCAAGTTATTCGTCTGCACGCAAACACTTGCCTTGTGTGTGGAGTGGACTAGGAATGAGGAAATTGATTTGCATGAAACGAAACGTAACACAAAATGATGGTTTCCTATTTCACTATAATGACAATTTGACAATAATCTCTGCCCTGGTTCTGCGATTTGCATGGGCTACTAAAGTAAGGTGCAAAATTGTGAAGACACTTGGAAGCCATTCACTTTTGTGAATTTAAGCTGGTCTAAAAATTTGCAAAATTATTCATCCGTTGCAAGGCCTGTTTGGGAGACAGACTCGCATTTTTGAAACCCTAAAAAGATGCTCGTTCAGATATGATGCACAGATGCAGTAAACCACCACAAAAACAGGAATTCCTCCTCATCCTGCTTTTCCTGCTCCATTCTATTTTTGTCTTCTTCTTCTCCTTCCCCTTCTTATCTCCTTGTCCTCCTTTTCCTCCTTCTCATCTCCTTGTCCTCCTTTTCCTCCTTCTCCAGTTCTTCTTTTTTCTAATTCTTCTTTTTCCTCTTTCTCTTCTCCCCCTTTCTCTTCTCCCCCTTTCTCTTATCCCCCTTTCTCTTCTTCCCCTTTCTCTTCTTCCTCTTTCTCTTCTCCCTCTCCTCTTTCCTTTCCTCCTTCTTTTTCCTCTCCTCCTTCTTTTTCCTCTCCTCCTTCTTTTTCCTCTCCTCCTTCTTTTTCCTCTCCTCCTTCTTTTTCCTCTCCTTTTTCCTCTCCTTTTTCCTCTCCTTTTTCCTCTCCTTTTTCCTCTCCTATTATTAGATCTATGTTACATTGATATACATTTAACACATGACATAATAATACATTTCAATGTGCTTTTCCTTTTCCCCTCCTTTTGTTTTCTCTTTCTCCTCCACCCCTCCATTCCTCTCCTCTCAAAGGGGAAGTCCACCCTGGGATCAAGCCGGCTTTGATACAAGTAGTTCATTTTGAATTATAAAACTGGTTTAAGAATGTAGGTAATTTAGAAGGTTAAATGGAACCATGTATGGAGGCGAATATAAGACTATTTTGAAAGCACCCTTGATGGTGTCATTTGATAATGAAAATGGAGGCCTCCATGAGACTCTTAAATCAGGTGTGTGCAACAGGAAAATTCTTAACTTGTTCTTCATCTCTTAAATTCTCAGGTTGACACGTGTACTACCACCACACTAAGCCAGGCGGAGCTAGGGGGTTGGAGTGAGGATATCTCCCATGATGAAAGCCTAGAGTACCCCACCCCGTCCAGTATGGAGCTGGTACCCTACACCCCGCCCCAGCTTTACGGTCCCTTTCTCCCACAGGGAATGGATGCCGGCAACGGTATAGATAGTTGTAAGTACATGTCGGCAGGAATATGTTTACCCTTCATCCATATTAAATGAAACATGGTCTTAGACTTACTGGAATAACATTTATAACTACACTTCATGGCTGACATAGGCCTTTTTCTTACTGAAGGCTCGCGTGCTCTGCACCCGGAAGGTATGCATGCTCTGCAACCATAATTTTGCCATCCATTTACATTACAGTTCAGAACATAAGCCAGGAAAATATTACATCTTGAAGTATTTTCATTGCTAATGGCATTGCTGTTTTTTCCAAGTGGACTTTTAAAACTGCTGTTTTCTTAATAAGCCTGGAATGACTAATCAAGGTGTCAATCAGGGTATAATTTAATGTTTCTCTTCATTTGCAGTTCAAGCTTCTAGTACTATGCCTACCTCTTTCATGGCAAGTGATGGAGACGCAGCCACATCTCAGGGATCTGATACGAAAGGTGAGTACAGACAAACCTTTTACAGTGGCCACCTGTGTAAAAAGACCACCTACCTATTGTAATCTGTCCCTGAAAAATGTATACAGCCACATCTTAGAGGTCTATTACAAGAGGTGACTACAGACACACAAATGTTTATAGTGGCCACCTGCATACAATGCCAACTGTGTAAAGCGATATTTGGTATTTTTTTTTTTTTTTAACTCTGTGAGAAATACATACAGCCACATATCGGGGGTACATAAAGGTCCATCTTTCCCAGAGGCCTCACTCACAAGCATAGGTTTTTGGGGTCTCAATTTGGATCATGTTTGTTCGTCATGATTGCTATGTCTGGTGTTTTTTAATGAACTGAACTGAACTGAACAATACAAAAGACCAGTACAGAAAGACTCTTTTCTTGACAGTCATTGTATTTGTGCTTTCATCTCCATTCAGATCCTGATGCAGTGCGGGGCATGTGCGGCCTGCGGAACATGGGCAACACCTGCTTCATGAACTCCGGTCTCCAGTGCCTCCTTCACCACCCCCGTCTCTCCGTCTACCTCCTGGACCACGACGGGCTCCCTGAGGAGGGCATGGCCAGCCACTTCACGGAGCTCCTGCAGAAGACCTGGGCGGGAGAGTTCAGCGTACTCCATCCCAGCTCCTTCAAGGATACCATGGGCTTCATTCATCCACAGTTCAAAGATTTTAGACAGGTAAGGTGGTTGTACGACACATGGCACCCGTTTCACAAAGCCTTTTTTCAATGACAAATGACAAAAATCAGTGACAAATCTGCTGATAACCAATCAGAAGCAAGGATTTCAGTAGCTTATAACAAAAACTGTCATTCGGCACTGATGACAAGTTTTGTGAAACACTCCCATGGTCTAGCGACAGTTTGGACCCCCAACAAAAAAAGTGAGCATGGAGCTATGCCAAAACCTAACCTAAAACCGAATTACAACCCTAAACCTAACTATATATTTATGAAATAAAGTTTGGAGCAATGGTCGTCAGCACATATGTCTGAATACCTCTTCATATGTATCTCTTCCTTCCTCAATTTTTTTTCTCACAAATTTCATAAAGAAATACCTCCCCAATTTCCACTTCTTCATCTTTATTTCATTTTCATACATCCTAAATCTTTCTTTAAGTGTTGTGCAGTCCATTTAGAAATGTTGAGTATCTTTTTTTTTAATGAGTAAGTATTTTTGGATTAAGACAAATATCTACATGCATGCAGATAGTAAACCATTTGACTCTAGTTCCTAAAAAAGAAGATGTTTAATGCTAAATGTATTACTCATTGCGGATATAGTATCGAAAATAATATCGCTAGTGACATTCGTTTGTCTCACAATGTATGGTCAACAAGGGATCTAAAAGATCACGACGTTTCAAGCGCTGCTGCAACACTTCGTCAGGCGATAAAATATATTGTAAGCAAGCGTGTTTTATACTCTATGTTCTAATTATTGATCAAATTATTTAACCGCCGGTCCACCCGTTGAGTATAAAACACGCTTGTTGCAGCAGCGACGAAACATCGTGATCTTTTGGATCCCTTGTTGACCATACTTTGCGACACAAACGAATGTCACTAGCGATATTATTTTCGATAAGAATATGTTTAGATGCTGCTTTTGAGTGTCGGCTTGAATGGTGATGTAGATCTACAGTAGGCTTGCGGGTGCACCATGTGAGAGAGAGGGAGGATTGAGGAGTCCTGAAAAAGGACTCTCGGTAATCTTTCTTGAGGGTTTGTAGTCCTGAAAAGGACTGTTGGTTATCTTTCTTAGCTTAAAGTTCTAAGGAGAACTATAGCGGAGTGGCTCGACGTTTCGAACAGGTTGACTATCCCTCGTCAGGACTCCCTCAATCCTCCCTCTCTCTCACATGGTGCACCCGCAAGCCTACTGTATAAGAATATGTTTGTTTCATATAAATTAAGAAAGTGCACCAGAAACATTATTTTTTCTCTCTCCCCAGCATGATGGTCAGGAGTTCCTTGCCCTGCTCTTAGACACGCTCCATGAGGAGCTCAACCAAGCCAACCGTCCAGCCAAGAGCCAGTCACCAGCCACCGACTTCTCTGAAGAGTCCAGCGACTCGCACTACGCCTCGGAAGCCTCCACCTCCAAGCTCAGCGAGCTGGAAGCCCTCGACATCGACTCGGGTAAAGAAGAGCCCCTGTCGACGAACCAGAACAACATACGCAACAAAATGGATGAAGGTGAAGAGGAGGAGACGGAGAGTCCTGAGATGGGCGAGGAGAGTCAGGAGGGAAGGAGAAAGGAAGAGGAGGGGGAAGCGGAGGAGAGGAGAGATGGGGAGGAAGGGGCAACCGCGACCAAACTCCCCAGTATTGCAGAGTTCTACATGAAAGACGTGAAGACTCTCAATACAAACATGTTACAAGGAGAAGAGGTGAGTTACCTGCCACAGAAGAAGAAAATCAGGGGGAAATGGTGTATTTGATGAGTTTAGCCCCCCCAAAATTTGTAATCATGTCAAGGATCAGGGGGGCGTTTCACAAAACTTGTCACCAGTGACAAATGACAGTTTGTGTTATAAGCTACTGAAATCCTTGCTTCTGATTGGCTGAGAGCAAACTTGTCATAGAAATCTAGCATTTGTCATTGATAACAAGTTTCATAAAACAGGGCCCAGATTGGTAATGTATCACCATCACCAGATCCAAAACAAATGTGCATTTAGCATGACTGTATTTGTCTTTGACACTGACATCCTAACCCTATGGTCTGAGAGGCACATGAGTTAATAGCTATATATTAGGATATTGCTTTGTTTTGCATTCATGTTTGTTGTTGTTGTTGTTTTTTTTTTTTTTGGGGGGGGGGGGGGGGGTAATGGTATATTGGATGTTCTTCTAGCATATATTCCTTATACATGTTTCTTAAAAGATATAGATTGATCTTCAAGCATTGTCATTTCCATGGACCTTTAAAGAAAGTATGTGTTTCTTATCTTTTCTTTCATGTAGATATCTCCTTCTGTCACCGAGAGCAGTGACAAGTTTCCCAAGAAGGACAAATCCCCTACGCTGTCTTCCATTCGAAACCCTATGGATCCTATCCCCGATGCTAACAACAGGTCTATCGGCAAACCCAAGAAATCGAATGCCCTGGCTGCCAAGAAGAACAAGGCTAATCTACGGAGCGGGGCCAACAACCAGGAAAAATCCTCTGGCGACGGTGACAGTCACCAAGAAGAACCTGACCGATTAAGAGGATGAAAATGGACTCAACTCTGAGAGTATAGCCAAGATCTATAAGGAAACTAACGGCTTGACGTCGCCGATGAAGTTCCACGATTACGTGACATCGATGGACGACTCCAAGTCGGTGAATATCTTCACGGAGAAGATGACCAACAAACTGGCCGAGCTGGAAGGGCCAGCGGACAGCACCACGGGGATCAAGGGTCAGATCCTTTGCGGCAAGTTTGAGGATACCCCCATGGAGCCGACGACGCACAGCAGGAAGCATTTTGATAACGAGAAGCTACTAACGAGCCCTCGCGCCGCGGATCTTCTCGACAAAGCGGGCCTGGACACCAAGTTGGGCCTGGGCTTCTTGCCTAACAATCAGCAGTATGTTGCTGCAATGTGCAAGGCAAAGGAGGACCTCGGGGAAAGGATGAAGGTCGAGTCGTCATCATCCTCGTCGACGTTGACGGCAGAGAAGGGGATGATGATGAAGGAGAGAGAAGGGGAGATGGAGTGGGACATACATCTACATAGAAACCAGTCTGTCGTTATCGATACATTCCAGGGACAGTTTAAAAGCACTGTAAGTCCACATTTTAAAGGCACACTGTCCTACTTGTATCCCTCTATATAGAAAACTTCCCAATCGGTGCCTGTTGGTCCCCCATGATCCTCTTTTTCTTATGTTAAATGAGAGCTGAGTTAATGAGATAGCCACCTGTCACAGTGACCTCGGTGGCTCGCTGGGTGGTCTAACCCCTTCTAGCTGAAGTAGTAAAGCCTGCCTTTAAGTTTACAGGAAGTACCAGTCAATTTTGTGTGTACACCTTGGAGTTAAATCCTCCTATGAAATCGGAAGTACATCTTTTACTTTTGAATGGTCCTTACATCAATTTTAGGGGTAGATCTTGGACTTTTGACAAACTTTTGTAGAAACCAGTCCGTTATTATCAATACATTCCAGGGACAGTGTAACAGAACTTTAAGTTATTGTAAATCCACATCTAACATTATCTTATGTGAATGAGCCCTAAAGTCATTGTGGAGTCCACAAAGAGTACCAGTCTATTGTCAGGTTATATCTTCAAATTTTATTTATTCTTTTTGTACATTTTTTGATGTCATTATTGCTTTCGAGCAGTAATAATGAATTCTCATGACATGGCGTAGATATGCTCTTACATTCGACCATTTGTGCTCTATCAACAGGTCGTGTGTGCTGTATGTGGCCATGTTTCTATTATGTTTGAGCCTTTTATGTACCTATCAGTGCCTCTGCCTCGTGCCATGGATAAACAACTCAGTGAGTATCAACCCTCTTTCATTCCCCCTTCCCTCTACCCTGCCCGCCCTTCTTCCTGTCCCTTTCCCCCTTTCCCCTTCCTCCTCCCCCTTCCCCCTTCTCCTCCACTTCACTTCTCCCCTTCCCACTTTCTCTATCCTCCCTTCACCCTTCACATTTCCCCCTCCCCCCTTCCCCCTTCCCTCCACTTCACTTCTCCCCTTCCCACTTTCTCTCTCCTCCCTTCCCCCTTCCCCTCTCCTCCCTTCCCCTTCCCCTCCACTTCACTTCTCCCCTTCCCACTTTCTCTCTCCTCCCTTCCCCCTTCCCCTCTCCTCCCTTCCCCTTCCCCTCCACTTCACTTCTCCCCTTCCCACTTTCTCTCTCCTCCCTTCCCCCTTCCTCTCTCCTCCCTTCCCCCTTCTCCTCTCTCCCTTCCCCCTTCCCCTCTCCTCCCTTCCCCCTTCCCCTCTCCTCCCTTCCCCCTTCCCTCCACTTCACTTCTCCCCTTCCCATTTTCCCTCTCCTCCCTTCCCCCTTCCCCTCCACTTCACTTCTCCCCTTCCCACTTTCTCTCTCCTCCCTTCCCCCTTCCCCTCCACTTCACTTCTCCCCTTCCCACTTTCTCTCTCCCCCCTCCCCTTCCCCTCCACTTCACTTCTCCCCTTCCCACTTTCTCTCTCCTCCCTTCCCCCTTCACACTTCCCCTTCCCTCCTTCCCCTTCACATTTCCCCCTTCCCTTTCTATTTCTTCATCTCTCTAAACACAGACTATGGTCTGATTTTGGAAGAACTTGCAAAAAGTATTCGGTACCAACATTCAACATGTATAATGTTAATGGATAATGCTCTGAGTAGGCTATGAATGCTATTAATACACAGATGTGCATTCTGATTTTTCTCTGACAAAGTAGCGTGCAATACCTCAACATTTCGTAGAGAAAGGACTAATTTCAATTGGACAACAATATATTGTTTAATAAAAGCCAGAAGGGCATTAATTCATCTCCAATAACACAGAGTTGACACCCTTCTGGGTCCTGTTTAATAAACTTGTTTTCATTAACAAGTTGCAGTAACTGTTATAAGCTTTGGAAAATGTGGCATTTGATTGGCTGAGAGCAAATTAGTCATAGCTATTTAGCTTTTGTTATTGATTTTTATGTAAGTTTTATATTTTATATTATACAAGTTTTATGAAACGGGGTCCTGGTTCTATAAAGATGAAATATTCATAAGTTATATGCAATATCCAAAAAGAAAAAATATCATAATTGGTATTACTGATATTTCCTTCATTTCATCTTTCAGTTGTAACAATCATCTCAAGCCAGGGCCACCTACCAACCAGACACCTCGTAACGCTCACCGCTTTGATTCGGTACGGGAGCTCCGGCAAGCCTTAAAATTCATTATCTCAGGCATCAGTGGGGGAGAGGAGGAGGAGAGAGATGTGATTATAGCAGAAGTTTTAGACCATCATGTCTCTAAATTTTTGGTGAGTTTTGTCTGTTTAAAGGCATCGTTTAACAATGTTAAATCTGAGATGCACGGCCCTACGTGTTATCAGTGTCTGTGATATGGTGAAATATTGAAGCCGTAAAACAAATCGCACTTCAAATGATCAAGAAGTGCCTCAAAAAAGTAAAAATCTTTTAGTGATCGTTTCACCATTCTCGTTTTCCCAAAAGTGTTATTAAGCAATTAATTACCGTTGGTTAAGGTGATGGGACAAACTGTCACTTCCGAGGCGATCTAGATGTAGCTATAGCGTATACATTCAGATCGCCGAGGATGTGATAGTTTGCGTAGTGTTATGAAAACCTTCAGGAAAACGCAAAATTTGGTTTCGATTTCCAATCATAAATATCTGATAATCAGACAGGCGATTGACTTGAAAAAGCCATGGGGTTCCAGACTGACCTAAAGGTTTATAATTATGATTGCAGCATGAGCTAAATCCAGGATTTTGTTTCAGAAGCTGAGACAAAGTTACTGCATCCCTTTAAAGTAGAGGTTAAGTGATTTTAGATATTGATTTAATTTTGATTTGAGTTTGGATAGTATTACCCTGGCTTTAGCATCAGATATATTGTCTCCGAATATATCAAAATTATATTATTGATCTCTCAACAGTATGTAAATATATATATATATTACTATCAATTTAGTTTTGCTTCATATCCTACTTTTCATTTATGTAGTTTCCCTCAACCATAAGGTAATAGGGCATAATGGAATAGCATGTGCATCTTTACTTGGGGACAAAATCATCAGTTACCAAGTCCTTTAGATCAGACTTGATAATTTTCTATTATCCTGTTTATTCCTTTTCTAAATATTTAGTGTAAATGAACAAACAAGCATCCTTAGCTCAGGCCTTAAATTTCAATATATAATTAGGGCAAGGCCATTTTTCTGTAGGGCACATTCTTATATTACAGCACAAATAAGAAGAATTGGAAAAGGCACACAAAATCTCCAAGGCCAATGAGAGGGGCATTGAGGCCAATCAAAAGGGCATCCACGGCCATGGCCTTGGATTAATTTAAGCCCTGTTAGCTGATTAATCTCTATTATTAATATCTGTATGATTTACAAAGGTATAAACTTCTTATTCTGTGGCGTCTGTTTTTAATCTTTTTCTTTCTGAAATGAAGGAGGATGGCATCCAGTTACGTTACGTCAACGACTGCTACCGCTTGCTGTATGCCTTTGAAGTCAGCAGCAATGCGAGGGAACGACTGTACAGCAGCCTCTGTCCGGAGCAGGGTGACGCCACCGGGATCACGCAAACACAATCGAACTTTGACCTTTACATGAATGAACACAGCAATATGAGTTCACAGAGCGATGATGTCATCACACACATGGGGGATGCCACGCCCCCTAGTTACCAGGCTGTCACAAGCTCATGGGACATCGAGGTAACCACGACAACGGATGAGCTCAGTGGCATCGGTGGTATGGTACAGCCACCTGATATATCGTCCACGTCAGGTCTAGACAGTGCGTACCCGTCCAAAACCATGCCGTACCAGAGTGACGTCTTCACAAACATTTCGTATTTCAGTCCATCTGATAGCACAAACTGTGAAGGGTCAAGCTCGTTTGAAGGGACGCTGGCGGACAGTACGGACGCTGCCGCGGAGAAAGCATCGAGTCTAGAAGCTGTGCATGGGTCGTCGAGTGGGGTCGAGTTATGGGCCGACAGCCAGAGTGATTCCATACCGTGGGTCGCCAGGCAACCCGAAGACATTGTTCCGGCGAATAGTCCAACATCTGGGGTCATTGCTTCGTGGAAATCGTGTGCAATATGCTTGGAGGAACTACCCCCTCACCAGCTGTTAACCCATCAGCCATGTGGCGGAGTACTTTGTGCAATTTGTATGGAAGTAAGAAATTCAATTGTTATGCCATTCAAAATGATAGTGATGATGATGATGATGATGATGATGATGATGATGAAGATGATTAAGACTGATATTAATAATGATAGTGATTATGTTGATGAAGATTGTGATAACAGATTGTGATTGTGTTTCTAATAGTAATGATGATAAAGATGAAGAACATTATGATAATACTATTAATATTAATGATAATATTAATGGCGATTATGATTTATATATGTAGTGGTGCATCTACAATTGCTATAACAATCATATTTTTCAATGAAATTACATGAAAAACAGTATTAGCTTTTTAACGGGAAATCATCTTTAATTTTGCATCAAATTGACTGTGTCTATTTTGTTTTCCAACTTTCCAGAGAGCTGTGAAGCATTATGGCGACCAGACTGTCAATTGCCCAGTAAGTATTAATCGTTATCAACCTCGAATTTTCCAGTATGTTTTGATCTAATCAATTTTGAAATTTTTGTTTCATCAGGCGACAGTCGTTAAAAGAATGCGATTTGATGAAACAAATTTATTTTTTGGTAAATGGGAATCACATTTTTTTCTATCCAATATAAGCAAACCTGCTTCATCAAAATTTGGATTTGGAGCAATTTGTCCCCAAATGAGTGGAGATTTCTCCCGATTCAATTTAAAATTTAAAAAAAAAATTGATTTAAAAAGATTTATAATATAATATATTTTAGTTTTTCTCTGTTAAAAAAAAAAAATCTGTTTCACTTCTGGTCAACTTTTGCATTGGCAATTTGCAAAACTGAACTAGGTAATGGATCATACTTGCACAATAAAGTTTACATATAAAGCATAAAACAAAACAAAGTTACTGTAACATAGACAGAGGGCAAAAAGAAAAGAATGACATCTTAACTGAAATGCAGCACAATGGACATGACAGTTATTATTTGTGATTTTAATTTACATTTGTGATAACAGTTTTCATTTTCTCATATGTACCCCCTCTTTTCACTAGGTGTGCCGTCAGGAAATTGACCCGGCTACAGACTACGTTGCCATGGCAGGGGCATCGACGCCCAATCTCATGAAGCGAGTCCTGTTGCTATCGGTTACCTTCAGGAATGATACGGAAGAGGATGGGGTGTTAAGAGTAAGTGTTGTGTCTGGTATCTTTGCATGATGCGTTGAGGAGCGATGGCTCAGGGGTAACCAGAAGGTCCCAGGTTCGAAACCAAGTTGATGCAGATTGGCACTCGTGGCACGCCTGCAGTTGTGCCAATTGACGCTTACGGCTGCATATAAACATGACCTTCATGAAGATGGGTGTTTTGTGCAGTTTTTTTTACAACCTGAGAAAATGGCTTGGAATCAGTCCTGTACATGTCTAGAACCAGCTGCAATGAGACTGGGTTCACCCAGTTTTCTGGCTCTGTGTTCTTCAAGATAAATGATTAAATAACCATTTTCCTTTTCACTAGTCTCATCAAAGAATTTACCCTTGAAAAGCACTAAATGTATTTTCACTGATGAGAGCCCAGAGGCAAAACATTAAAAAAAAAAAAAGTTTTTTATTATTGTCACAGTTTATGTTGGTTTCTCTCCTGTACAGCTTAATCTGTTAGGACACCCTCGTGTGCTGTACTCACTGAACGAGGTTAGCGGAGAGGAGCTCTTTAGTCAGGTTGAGAGTGTGATGCCTGTCCATGCTCCTTTCTCACTTGTACTCTCAGATTCACAGGTGAGTGCTCTGGATCTTAATCATATTCTTGAGTTCCTGTAAAGATCAAACATAAGTCCCAACAGAATTCAACAAAACAACAAAATGATCACCACGTATAAATATGTACATATGAATAGCATCTGCCTAATAATTCTGACAGAAATTCAGTATTTGATCGCATTCATCGCATTCATTTGTGAATGCACAACATTGTCCCATGTGTACATATCCATGTTGGCATTTTCAGGGTTAGGCCTAAACAGGGTATGCAGTCTTTGGCAAGTTGCAGTTTCATTTACATTTGGTTTGCCTAACCTTTACTATGAACAATATGTCATTATTACATGATAACAATTCACAATTTTTGTTACGTTTCCTGAAATCGAAGCTTCACTTTGAATATGAGTACTCGTATCGGCTTTAAAGTGACTTGGTAACATTGCCTCAGATTCTGAAACAAAATCCTTGATTTAGCTCATGCTGCAATCATGATTATAAACTGTTAGGTCAGTCAGGAATCCCATGACTTTTACAAGCCAATCGCCTGTCTGATTATTAAGATATTTATGATTGGAAATCAAAATTTCATTTTTCGTTTTCCTTATGGTTTTTTATATTCCACACACTAAGAATCTTGCTCTACGATTGGTCAAAAGTAAATCACATGATGATAGATAGTTCGCCCACCATTGATGGGAGAAGGAAAGTTCATTGCACTGTGTAGATAGTAGTACTATCTACACAGTGCAACACACTTTCACTGAAGATAGAAGTACTATCTACACAGTGCAGCGCACTTTAATTGTATACGTTGCGTATTGCTCTCGTCTTTAAGCGCGTTTAGTGTTAGTACGCAAACTTTGGTCACGTGTGAACTATGGTCACACCACCATAATGCATACACTGTACGTTTCGTACACCGGCCGTTTGCTAGCTGTTAATGGATGACTTGTTGCTCTAAAATGATGGAAGAAGTGAAATGTTTCCGATGTGGAATATAAAGCAAATAATCACCTTTTGGTTTCAGGCGATGGCAAACTATCATGCCCTCGGCGATCTGAATGTATACGCTATAGCTACATCTAGATCGCCTCGGAAGTGATAGTTTGTCCCATCACCTTAACCAACGGTAATTAATTGCCTAATAACACTATAGTTTATTGGGGAAAATGAGTATGGTATAACCGGTCACTCAAAGATTTTTACTTTTTTTGAGGCACTTCATAATCATTTTGAATCACAATTTATTTAGGGCTTCAATATTACACCATATCACAGACACTGATAACACGTAGGGCCGTGCATCTCAGATTTAACATTGTTAAATGATGCCATTAATAGAAATACGGCTGTTAAAAAATGATTTGAATCTTTCATCTTTCTCTCAGGGTCTGAGCTGCAGCCGATGCAGCTTTGATCTACACTGTTCAGGTTGCCAGCTGGTGAGGGAGGTAGATATTACACTCAACTCGGACGATCACCTCACAGTGGTGTACCATAACCTCCCCTCTGAGATAGTGGACTCAACCAGCAGGGTGTGCGAGGACCAATCGGTGGGCGACTTCCAGGGCAGTGAGCCAATCACGCTCAGGGATTGTTTCCAGGCATTCACAGAGAGGTAGGTTGTTGGGGATCTAGTTTGAGGGATGTTGTAGGGTGTTTGGTAGTATGGTGAAGACAGAGATGCCAACCCTCCCGATTTCATCGGGAGGCTCCCGATAGTTCACCCCAACTCCCGACCTTACGATCACCATCCTTATCCTTCCGATTTAAAAAAATATATATCTGTGAATTGAATGAGAAATATCGTCTGTTAACTTTAGCGTGTAGTAATTCCACTATGTTAAAAGACAAATTAAGAGTAGCCAAAGATTGTTTCAGCATATGGATCACCGTAACCAATGCGTGAATATTGACACAGAATCCAAACGGCGGAAAATCAGCAAAGAAGACCAAGAAATGGTCTCAGAAGTATAAGACCGAATACAGTACCAAGTACCCGTGTACTCGGAAGTCTGAAAGGAACTCATCATGCATTTTGTACAATTTTTATGTTATTTTTAAAAAAAAGTGGGAATTATTTAACTAAATACACATGCAAAATGCTGCTAAAGAAGGCTCAGATTGCACCAGAGAGCATCTAGAACCTCAGAGCTTCCAGGGCCCTAAGGCGGGCCCTGGACCCCGGCCGCATGGGTGGGCGCTATGCGCTCGAGGGTGTCGTTTCCAAATCCTCCCTATTTCTGTTTTCCAAAAGTTGGCATCTCTGTGAAGAGTTTCAAGTTGTTCATTAGAAGTTAGCTGAGACCAAAGATATTCACCTTAAGGTTTGTAGTCAATATATGAGGGAAATGATATCTTATATTCATACAAGCATGGAAACCCAAACGTACAGTGAAACTAGAGACTTTTGTGACATGAAACTCTCACATTAGTTTAACAATGCTCATTTACACACTAAGAAACTTTCACGATTTTATTGTTGTGTCAAGTATTTCACAACATTTAAATTTCTCGAATCTAAACCACATGCTAACATTTCATCTGTGCAAAAGTGTCCGGTTTGGCAGTATTTAGCAAAACAATTTATTGGAAATTGATCCTTTTATTGAGTATAACAAGTTGAGTTTATATAACAAGTACGTTTGTGACCGTGTATCATGTATGACCTGTTATGTAATATGAAAATGACTTTGTGAATATATTATTACTTTGTAAAGTAACCGTCTCAGCCTGAGCGGTTGTTCACTTTTCATACGCCAAATAGATTCAGTTCTGGCATAACTTTACTCCTTTTGAGTTGCTATGTAATGTATGTATTACCAATCACCCTTTTTCAATTTGTTTAAATAATCAAATATTTTGATTCCACAGCGAGACATTGGATGAGCATAATCCATGGTTCTGCCCAGAATGCAAGAAACCTCAGCCCGCCAGTAAAACCATCTCCGTCTGTCGCTTTCCAGATACCCTCATTGTCTACCTCAAAAGGTAAGTTGATGTCATAGACCAGGGGGGGGGGGGGGGGGTGTTTCAAAAAGATCCTAAGTCGAACTTGGAGAGCCATTTGTAGCCTTGAAATAATATATATTAAAAAGCAAAAATCTAAGTATTTTAGACTTTCATAAATTCCACATCAAGAACATGAAATATCCTTGATAATAGAAAATATGAATGATTTGAATCATCATGTTATGCCTTTTTGAAATAACTTTTACAAAATATTTTCAAAGATGCTAACGGTTTTCCATATTTTTTTAGTCCAACTTAGAGATAAGTTCAACTTAGGATCTGTGTGAACTCCCCCCCCCCCCCCCCCCTGGGTTCAACATCATATGCTTTGATCTAATCTCTCATGTTCTGCCTGTAATAAAACCACCTTATTTTGAATGTAGACTTTCCTTTTAAAGGTTCATAATAGTGGGCTTTCATCGTGAATTCGACACAATTCGGGAATTTACCCAATAACAGGTGTTGTCAATCACCAGGATTAGCCTTCAGTTTTATGACCAACAGTCCTTATGTAATGCTCTGCATTTTCCACCTATCGCCACATATGGAAAAGTCATTATCTTACATTTCCCTCAACTGAAGACTCTCCGAGAAACTAAGTGGTATTGCTATGTGTAAGACTTGTAAACCTATTAATAGTATTTCAACCAAGTCTGGTGCCAGCGAATTATGACCCACTGCACATGGAAACTGAAGACCAACTCCCTTTAAAGAGAAGGTTGGGTTCTGGGAAGAGGTGAACAATAATTTGTGAGCGTTATCATTCTTATTATGCAAGTGTGGAAGAACATCAGATAAGACATGTTCCCTGAAAAAGCATGGCTCTTCAAATGCCTTCATATTCTAAATATGTCATGTAACATCGTAAAACTCCAGGGTAGGATTTTTACACCACGTGTTCCTGTAGTCCCATATACATCTTTCTGTGTACAGTGTTTGTAACTTTACCAAGACTTGGCCAAATTTCTTATCATTTTGATGATTCCAGAACCTTGCAATACACACAAATTCTTATATGCTTAGATGATCAACCTTTTCTGGTCAGGTCCACACTGTTTCTTTCACAATGCAATCGCATGACCAGAACTCAACTTTATCTTAAATGAGTGAATCCTTGTTACTTCAGATTCGTGTTCCATCAAGCCATGAGCACCAAGCTAGACAACAAGGTTCTCTTTCCTGTAGAAGACATGGATGTAGGAGAGTACATGGGCGTCGCCACTCCTCAAGAAGAAGACTTGGTCTATGATCTGCAGGGTGCGGTCAGCCACTTTGGAGGTGAGAGGAGTCCGATGTAACAGTGCCTTAGAGGCATGTTTAACAATGTTAAATCTGAGATGCATGGCCCTACGTGTTATCAGTGTCTGTGATATGGTGAAATATTGAAGCCCTATACAAAATTGCGCTTCACTATGATCATGAAGTGCCTCAAAAAAGTAAAAATCTTTGAGTGATCGGTTTTACCATACTCAGTTTCCCCAATAGACTGATGTGTTAGGATAACGAAAAATGAAATTTTGATTCCCAATCATAAATCATAAATATCTTAATAATCAGACTGGCGATCGGCTTGTAAAAGTCATGGGATTCCTGACTGACCTACAGGTTTATATTTATGATTACAGCATGAGCTAAATCCAGGATTTTGTTTCAGAATCTGAGGCAATGTTCCTGAGTCACTTTAACTTTAAAGTTGTCCCGTTTTGAGATATCAGTGTTCCCCATCTTCTGTCTGTCTGTCTATCTCTCTAGTCCTCTCTCTCTCTCTTGCTCTCTATCTCTCTCTCTCTCTCTTTCTCTCTTTCTCTCTCTCTCCTTCTCCCTCCCCCTTTCTATCTCGCTCTCTATTTCTCTTCCTCTTTCTCTCTCACACTTTCTCTATCTCTCTCCCTTACAATTGCTATTTACCGTTTACTTTGTATCCAATCAGTGCTGCCTTTTCATTCATTCTACAATACACTATCTCAATGTCATGTATGTCTTTGAGATGGAATAACACTACAACCCAATCTCCTTTCACTTCTTGCGTTTGAACAGGTGTGAATGCTGGCCACTACACAGCGTACGTGAAGAACCCCTGGTCCGGGCAGTGGCAGTACTGCAATGACGAGACAGTATCACATCAAGAGCCTTTAGAACAAGATGCTTCCAACGTCTACATCCTCTTCTACTCAAGAAAAGGTATGTTGTGTGATGTTTTAAAGCCCATCTGTCCTACTTGTAGCTACTTGCTCCCTCTATATAGAAAACTTCCCCAATCGGTGCCTGTTGGTCCCCCATGATCCTCTATTTCTTATGTTATTTGAGAGCTGAGTTGATGAGATAGCCACCTGTCAGTGACCTCGCTGTGTGGTCTAATCCCTCCTAGCCACACTAGTGTTGATAAGCTTTAAAGCCCAGCTGTACTAATTTAACCAGGAGGGATTAGACCACCCAAGGTGGTCACTGACATGTGGTTATCTCATCAACTCAGCTCTCAATTCACATACCGGAAAGAAAAAAAGGATCATGGGGGACCAATGGTCACTGATTAGGCATTGTGTTCCATATAGAGGGAGCAAGTAGCTACAAGTAGTACAGTGGGGCTTTAAAGATATGATGGTAATTTGGTTATTTGTTTGCTTTTATTTCTGTATTTTTCAAGATAATAAAAAGCAAGGTAGGTTCATATATAATCATATCATAATACATATCAATTAAATAATTATACCTTTGGGAAGAAAATTTGAATTGAACATGGTGGCGGTCTCAGGAATGGAACCTATTTGGGTGACCAAGCTATATATATATATATATAAAATCAGAAAATGAATTAATTACAATTTGATTTCCAGGGTGATGAAACTGAAGGTGTCCGGTTATTCGTTAAATATGGTCATAAAGTTGATTTTCTGTCCATCAAAGTATACCAGATCCTGTATTCTAACATAAGGGTTTTTTTGTTTTAAAAAGTAGTAATAGGATTTTGAATTGAAATTTATTTACCACTTTCATAAAAACATACAAAGGCAAAGAATACAATAGTTTCTTGCAAAACATACATGTAGATAAACAACTAAAATGGAAAGTACACTATAGGAAATTACGAAGTGGTTGGATCATCAAAAAAGTTACAAAAACTTATAGGTAGATGATCCTAAAATCAATAAAAACAAAAAGGGGGACAAAAAAAAAAAAAAAAAAAAAAAATACAATACTACAATGGTAATTACACACATAAAAATTGCGTTTGTCAAATTCAAATTTGCTGTATCAGGTGAAGTTTTAGATGATGCTTAAAACTGTTTAAAGATGCACACTGTTTAAGTTTAGGGGGTAGTTTGTTCCAAATGGTGGGTCCTTGGCATAAAAAGATACTATTTGAAAATGAAGAATGACCATATATTACACGAGTGTCTCCTGAAGTCCTGGTATTATATCTATGAATATCGTTATTGCTCTGAAATATATTACAAAAAATTTCTGGTAATAGGTTATGATAATATGAATACATTAAAACACAAAGTTGAAAATCATGTAATAATGATATTGGGAGAATATTCAGTTTCAAGAATAGAGGTCTGCTTGGACTTAAAAATGGCTTGTGGCAAATTATACGAACTGCTCTTTTTTGTAGGAGGAAAATACGATTAAGTAAATGCTGTTTACAAAAACCCCATATAATGTTACAGTAGGATATGTAAGGCAAGATTAGTGAGTTGTATAACATTATAAGAATTTTGGTTGGCAATATGTCTTTAAGTTTACTCATAATTCCTATTGTTCTAGACACTTTACGTAGAACTTCATAGACGTGTGTTTTCCATTTAAGATCTTTATCAATATTAATGCCTAAGAACTTGGTTGAACTTGTATGTTCAATCAGATTTCCATTCATATATATTTTTACTTCACTAACACACGTCTTTGGAAAGTTAAAAAACATAACATTGGTTTTTTCATAGTTAAGTTGCAGTTTATTTGCTTTAATCCACTCACTAACCTTTAAGAGCTCAGTGTTTAGATTTTTGGTCAGGCATTCAACATCTTTATGCTTATAAAATATATTTGTATCGTCCGCGAACAGTATAAAATTCAAAATGGGAGAGACTGAATGTAAATCATTTATATAAATTAAGAAGAGCAGTGGGCCTATAATTGACCCCTGCGGAATACCACAGGAAACTGATTGCAAACTTGAATTTTTAGAATTGAAAACAGTGAATTGTTTGCGATCATTTAGATAACTGCAAAATAATTTAAGAGTAACACCACGAATTCCATAATAATAAAGTTTTGAAAGGAGGATATCATGGTTAATTGAATCAAACGCTTTTTTAAAATCCAAAAATATACCAATAATGATTTCTTTGTTTTCAATTGCCTTTGATACTTGTATTAAAAAATCTAAAAGAGCATGATCAGTTGAATACCTGGCCCTAAATCCAAACTGCTTATTGTATAGTATACTATGTTTATCAAGAAAACTGTGTAGTCTGGTATAGATGCATTTTTCAAAGATTTTAGAGAAGAGTGGAAGTAATGAAATGGGTCTGTAATTTGAGAATATATCTTTAGGTCCCTTTTTATGAATGGGAATAATTTTGGCAATTTTCAGGTCAACAGGTACAACACCTTGCTCAATACATGAGTTAAAAATATTACACAACGGTTTACATATGACATGAATAACCTTTTTCACTACAGAACAATCAATGGAGTCAAAACCAGGAGCTTTACCATTTTTAAAAGACAGAGCATTATTAATTATTTCTTTTTCAGTGATGGGTAAGAAATATGCAGTATGAGGAAAATTGCTATTTAAATAAGAGGTACAATTAATATTCGTTACGTTCCTGTTCATACCAGCTAATTTATGACCAACATCTTTAAAATAATCATTAAAGCTCTCAGCAATTTCTTTAGAATCACTTATAACTGAATTGTTACACTTAAACACAGAGGAATTTTTCTGATATTTTTTTCTCTGGAGAATATCATTAATAGTTCTCCACGTTTTATTAATGTTTCCTTTAAATGTACGAAACTTTGAAAAGTAATAATTTCTTTTGGCACTACGAATTTGGTTTGTATAAAGATTACGGAATTTGTTGTAGCAATCTTTTCGGAGTTCAGTAGGATTTTTAATGTACTTTTTGTAAAGGTAATTTTTTCTTGAACACATCCTTTTCAGTTCTTTAGTAAACCATGGTTTATGATTTTTCTTATTAATGATTTTTTTGAGTGGAAAACAAGTACTATAGATCTCAGAAAAAACCTCCATAAATTTCTCATACATCAGGTTTGGCTCATGATAAACAGAAAGCAAACAGGTAAAATCAATTGTAGAGAGATCTCTAAGAAAACAGTTGACATTCATATCATTAATTTGATGTTTGTATACCGCTGGTTGTTCTTCATGAATACCTTTAAAATAAAAAACTCCAAAATATAGGTAAATGATCAGATATTTCAGAGGTCAATATACCAGAAAAAATATTGCAAATACTATTTGTAAATATATTATCTATCAAGGTTGCTGTGGAATCTGTTATTCTTGTTGGCTTTGTAATTAGAGGAGCGAAGCAAAATGAATAAAAAAGTTCCACCAACTCATTACACAGGTTTTGCACATCTAGTTTCATCAAGTCAAAATTAAAATCTCCAAGAAATATACACTCTTTTTTTCTCTATGTACACTTTGCACAAGATGTTCCTAATAATATCAATGAAATTAGCCTGTGATTGATCTGGAGGTCTATAAAAAACACCAACAATAACATTTTTACCTGGCTTAAAAACTTCTATAAAAAGACTCTCACAAAGAGGGTTAAAGACCGAAATGTCATTGCGTACAATGTACCTTATGTCATGCCTTATTGCAAATGCCACTCCTCCTCCTTTCCTATCGTTACGGGATTTACTCTCCACATTATAGCCTTCAATATAAAACTCCTTTCTTACCTTATTATCTAACCATGTTTCACTAAATGCTACAAGACCAAAAGAGTGTTCTAGAGTTCAGAGTACAGATGTTATGTCATCATAATGTTTTGGCAGGCTTCTGCAATTTATATGTAACAATGAAAAAGCATTGCTTTTGGTTAAATCTTGATTCAAAAATTCTTTAGGAGTCATATACATTGAGCCATTCTCTACTTCTTCCATCAAAATACTATTAACATTATCGAATGCAAAAAGAGGGATACATATAATTAAAACATAGTTCAAAGTTCTCTAAGGAAAGGATAGTAGTGACAAACAGCATGCTTATTTGATTGCAGATAATAATAGTACTGAAACAAACACAACTTAATGAACACATATCAAATGAAAAATCAGAAGAACAAAGCTGGGGGGAAACTAAGATAATGAGTTGAGTTATTGAAATACACACATTAATTGTTGCCAGGAAATATCTAAATTGTACGAGTTACATGTACATGTATAATATATAATGGCAGAGATAAAGATAAGGACAAAAGTCCATAAGTGAGAAAAATCACTTCTTTAGGCGGGCAAGATCTGTTTCTGATGAGATGATAATTGAGGTCAACTTTCCACCTGTGGCTTTGACTTGCGCAAAGATCCTGCCATCACTGGTCCATGTGCTCTCCAAAGAAGGAATCAATCTCACAGATTTGTACACTTTTTGATAGAGAGCTTGATTTCTCACTGTGAGATCTTCTTGGATAGATATTTTAGTTCCTTTTAACTTCCTACGTGATGCAATGACCTGCCTCCTTACGCGATAGCTACAAAACTTAACTATCAAAGCACGATGCTTGTCTGAAGCCATCTTCCCTACGCGATGGCACCTTTCGATGTTGGCTACGGAGATGTCGAGATTTAGATGCTTCCTGAAGACATCGTTGATGACAAGTTGATCTGGATCTTCACCACGATGTTCGGGTATGCCAAAGATCCTCACACAGTTGCGGCGAGAGTACTGCTCTAGATCGTTGTTGGTTCTCTTCAGTATATCAAGCTGTTCCTGCTGTGATTCAACCAAATTGTGAAGCTTCTTAACATCCTTCTCAGCCTCTTCCATATTAACTTTCAAGTCGTGAATTGACCCTCGATTCTCCTCACTGTAGTCCATCAGTCGTTGATACGTTGCATCCACAACTGTTTTTACCATGGATTTGATAATTAGCTGAAATTTGTCTAAGAAAGTGGAGTTAGCTAGTAGATCATCCATGACCTCAGCTACAAGAGACGCTGCAGCCCGTTGATTCTCACCCTGGCCCTGGCAGGTCTGTGAGTCCGAGGTACTCTTCTCTTGGATTTCACTCTGACTAGACGCTGATGCACCCCTTGTTACCACCATGATGAGAGTGCGAGTATATAAGATATGATGATAGTCTAGTAAGGAATAAGGCAATAATAATCGGCGACCTTAGAAACAGACAGTAAATTGGTCTGATCTCGCGGAGCTCAGTAGCCTACTGTCTTTAGTGATTAGCAATAGAAAAAACGAGCACCCACAAAAGTCTACACATGGGACAGCCTTTAAAAATGGACAATCAAGTAAGGCCGTACAAGCATCAAAATCACATATGTTCGTACCTGTTGTTGTTTGAAATATCTAGGAGTTCCTGGCAGGCAAGCTAAAACACTAATTACATGGTATTACACAACCAGAGTAATAAAAGAAGTAAAAACCGAAATATCTTGGAGAGAATCGAGTCGTCGGGCGTATGGTATCGTTGAAGTTCTAGGATGGTTTTAGTTTTAAGGATGATCCTGATGATTTTCATGCCCATGGAATTCGATGCAATTTCTCATTTTCATTTCATGACCAGATTAATTTCATAAGTTTTATTTTGTTACATTTTGTTACATAAATTAAGAACTGGTTTATACAGAACAAAGGGATTTACACTGCCCTCCCAAAAGCAAATGGACTCACCTAGTCTGTGTGTGTGTAATTGGGTTTTTACAGACGTGTGTCAATCAGATATGGTTATTTAATTCTGGGGACCGACTTTTAACGTCACCATCGGAAAGATGTGACTGGGTTTCGAACCTGCGTCCTCGGCTGAATCAGTTTGTAACTTCCATTGCCAGCTGGATTACAGGCGCACGCCACAACGCCCTAGGGCCCCGTCTTATATAGAGTTGATATCGACCGCAACTTAACTATGTACATAAGAGAGAGGAGCCTGAAAACTTGCTATTGATTTGGATCAATCGTAACTCTTTAAAAGACTAAGGCCCAGGTGTAAATTAGGCTGCTTTCCAGAATATGACCCAAAGGCACCTTCTTTTCTTTTCTTTTCTTTCACCAAACTCTCATAGTATCTGATACATAACAGTTCGAATGTTCATTCTCTCCTTTGCATCTTAGGATCCTACCAAGACTTCACCCTCCCACCACTTCAAACCACCAGTCCCAAGACGGATGAAGGCGTCGCCCGTTCCGCGCCCCCTCCCCTCGTCTGTTCCTCCTCCTCTGCCTCCTCCTCTTCCACCACCTCCTCGGCCGCACCCCTCTCACCCCCGGAGACGAGAATGGAAGAGTCGAGCCCCATGGAGGAGGACCAGCAAGCGTTCATGGAAGGTACAGACCTGGAGAAGCTTATACAGGAACTCAACAAGGAGGACAAGTCCACTGCAGCGGCGGAAGAGGGGGGCAGCAGTGAGGCAGAGGGGAGGGAAGCTGATGCTACTCAGCAGGAAGGCATGAACCCTGAGACACTGGATTAGAGTGGATTCTTGAAAATGAGGTATTAACCAGAAGCCAGTGCACTGGATCAATGAGCCTGCTGACCAGGAAACTACCATGGATGACTCCATCTTTAAGATTGTAGAAAGCGTTTAGAAGCAAGGACCCAAGGAACCATTGAACTGGATCACCAAGGTTGCTGCTATAGATTATGGTGATTGAAGTGAGCTAGATAGACCTCTATAGGACTTCAATACTGATGGAAGCAGGAGCCATTGAGCTAGCTCATCAAGAATTCTGCCCGGAAACCATCAAAGATGACTCCATTTCTGTGGTAGATGATGGTGATTGAAGTGAGCTACATAGACCTCTTTAGGACTTCAAGACTGATGGAAGCAGGAGCCATTGAGCTAGGTCATCAAGAAGTCTGCCCTGGAAACCTTCAAAGATGACTCCATCTTTAAGATTGTTGAAGGCATTTAGAAGCAAGGAATCAAGGGACCATTGAACTGGATCACCAAGGTTGCTGCTATAGATTATGGTGATTGAAGTGAGCTAGATAGACCTCTTTAGGACTTCAAGACTGATGGAAGCAGGAGCCATTGAGTTAGGTCATCAAGATTTCTGTCCTGGTAACCTTCAAGGCTGACTCCATTTCTGTAGTAGATGATTTAAATGATATAGAAAGACTTGGTTAGGTCTTCAAGATTGCTGAAGGCATGGACCACGAGCCAATGAAAAAAGGGTTCCAAGTAAGCTGATCATGGATGAAAGAGGACGACTCCATTGCCTATCCGATTCTGGTAACTGAAGATAGAAGAACAACCTCTCTGCATTTTAAAGTCTGGAGCTGTTGAATGAATTGGGTGAAGGCGTAGTTGATGTACCAAGTGTTTCAATAATGAGGTGATTGCTGATTACAGAAATGAAAGTAGGTCACTCTTAAGACATGTGAGCGTCGAAGGCCACTTCTAGTGTGGAGGAAAAACGTTAGGGCACCAAATGGGAGTGACTAAAGTTGGACAAGAGGTTCAGTTACAAGGAGTTGTTCCTTGCGGCTTGGGTGTTTTCAGGTCTTTGGTTGAAGACCGTTTCGACAGCAGTTTCAACAACCAATATTTACATTGTGAGTGTCGACAGTTACTTCCAGTGTGGAGGCAAAAATTGTCAAGGGTCTTGAAACCAGTCTCCTGTTAAACGTGGTCATACAGCATTCTGGTAACTCAAGAGTTGTTGGATCTGCGTTGTCTGCCAAAGACCCTAAGTACATGTATGGGATGATATATGAGGGAGGTTTCTGTGCTATTAGTGGTCCGTTTTCATCTGTTGTGTCGCGCGTGATACACAGAAAAACAGGAAAACTAATTCCGGAAAAAAGAAGGGGTGATAAGCTGGAAAATTCCAAAGATATGATTGATGATTGTTGTGAACTTTTGAGGAAAAATAAAAAAAATAGATAAGGGGACTTTGCGGCTCTGACTTACAGAGGAGAATTGTTTTGTAGCATATTAATATTATTTCAGACAATTTGTGCCACCCACTTTATTTCATATTATGAATTGGTGTGAAACGTTGTTACATGTACAATCACTACAGCACATCAACCCAAACAATCGCCTTTGTTTGTTCAGACAATCTGTGCTATACACTTTATTTCATGTTACGAATCGGTGAAAAACGTATTTACATACTGTACAATCACTACAGCACATCAACTCAAACAATCGCCTTTGTTTGTACCTGCGAACACATCTGTGTTTTCGTATTAAAATTTACACAAATCATATGCAATGGAGCGAACCAGTGTAATATTTTGTACAGCCAAAATCACGTTTTATTGATCATGTTTTATTGTTGTTATAATGTTTCAATGTGTGTGAACACTGGTATGTAAGTTATGCTGCAATCAACTTAAATGATGGCATCAGTTGAGGGAGCCAATGTAGGGACCATTTTTTGTGCATGGATTTCAGTTTGAGACTACTTTGTTCACTACAGCCCTTTTGAATCGGGGCACAATGCATTTCATGTGGTGTCATTCCTATTTAACCAAGGCCCTGTTTCATAAAAAGTTTTTATCAATAAGGAGTTACAATAACTGGTATAAGCTACTGAACTCATGGTATTTGACTGGCTGAGAGCAAAATTGTCATAGAAATTTAGCATTTGTTATTGATAACAAGTTTTATGAAACGGGGCCCAGGTTGCCATTTTCCAAACCTGGGTGGGGAGGCACAGTTCTCAACAAAATGCCTCGTCAGTATGTTTAATGAACTATAGCCCCTGTGAATACGGGATACAGTACATTTGCTGGGATTTGACTACCAGTCAGATGGCTGTTTTCCAAACCTGGCCCCTGTCTTACAAAGAGTTGATATCAATCGCAACTGTGTACATAAGAGTTAGCAGACTGCGAACCTGCGATTGATTTGGATCAATAGCAACTCTTTGTAAAAGGGGGCCTTGGCTAGGGGAAAACAGTTCCCAACAAAATACCTCTCCATAGGTAATGGATTTTTGTGAACTTTGCTTGAGAGAGACAATACATCCAGATTGCAGAGGTGGGGGAAAGGGAAGGGGGGGGGGGGAGGCAGGCACAAAAACCAAAATGCACCGTAAACATGTTAAGTACTTCATGTGCACTTGTTTCTCAAGCACACAATGATTTGTATTTTTTGTGCTCTTGTGTCATCATACTGAAAGTTTAAAGGGGCTGTTGCATGGGAAATACTGGTTGACGCCATCTACACGTACGTCTTCTTTTGGACAACTGCACGTAAACGAATGGACTTGATTAACTGGGTCAGCGCGCGCTAGCGTTTGCGAAACAGAACAAAGTTCTCCTCACACTTCGGTTTCGCATATGTTGCACGCATGTGAATACGTAGGCCTACTGCAATCGCATCCTCTTTAGTCATATTATACCGGATTGGCCCCGGGTCAGGCCATGGGAAAGACACATAGTCTCGTCATGCTACAGCCCCTTTAAGATGAATTCTTGACAATCAAGGGGGAAAATAGGAATGAAATGCTGCAGTTAAATTTTCCTGGATGATTTTTAATACCATGTTAAGTCTAGTTAATCAAGGTCTTTGCTGTCAAATATGGCTGCAAGTGGAATATCATCTCAAAATTGAATTCTTTAATCGATTAGTGCAGCTACGTGGGATAATTGGTTTACTTAGGAAAATCGGTGAAGGGCACTGCAACACTTAACATCCCGACTGTGATTAGATTGTGGAAGAAATTGCAGAAGAATTAGACAAGACAATTTAGAAATGCAAACTTTTGTTGAAGGCTTGGTCACAACTAAATTCAACTAAAATGTAATGACAAAGATAACACTACATGTTAATCTAGAAAGCGTCTGATGCTCACAAATTATTACTAATGGCCTGGCTTCAGCGCTGATTCGCTCGACTCCAATCCTTTTTCTACATGAACAATTATTTCAAAAAAATGAAATGGAAGCTCTTATTACCAATCATGTGAAAGAATATGTTTTGAATAATATATGATAAAAATGTTGCCGGGAAACCGCCTACTATTTGATATATTTGGTAAATTAGTTATTATTTTGATGATTCCAGAACCTTGCAGTACATCTATGCTAGATGATTAACCTTTTCTGATCGATTTCACGTTTCTTTCACAATGCAATCGCATAACCATAACTGGTCTTTACCTTTAAGATACTCAAATCCATAATTTTGTGGGTTTTTTTTCTTCATCTAGACTATCGGTATGCACAACAATCTATTTACTGTGTACTATGGACTTAATAAGTAAGAAAGCGGTCAAAGGCAGTCTATTGCCTTCCAGCACTTGTGTTAAGTTATGAAAAAGTTTTATTTTTGTAGGAATTTCATCTGTAGATACTTACATTTCGTTTCATTTTTGTTGAATGCTCTGAAAAAGATGTTAATAGTATTGTTGCCCTTTCTTTCTTTCTTTCCATTCAAGATGGTGAAAATTACCTTTTTTTTTTGGTTTTGTTTGATATTGTTGCCTGTGGTCATTGCACTGGCACCAGTTCCCCTTCTCTCTCTCTCTTTTCCATTTACACTTTACCCTATTTAGGACTCGCATATTAATTGGTAACCAAACTCTTGCAGAATTTGCTGCAGGACTTACTTTTCTTTGTCAAAGATAGAGGAAATGGTTGCAATCAGGTTTTAGTTTTGGTTTAGGGTTACTTTTAGTTTTAGTCCTGAGGTTAGGACTGTGGTAAGTGAAAGTGACCCTTGAGCAGTTGTCGCCAGAGTACATGTTGCACAACCAATTCAATATTTGCATGTTTGGGAGCCTACAGGTACATGTTATCTTCTGTATATTATATGCAAAGGCATGAAGAATTGTGTTTTTTTTTCAAGAAGAGAGGTACAAACATTGCTTGTACAAATGTACAGAGGTTTTAGAGGGACAAAATTGCCATATTCAAA
The DNA here is from genome assembly GCA_035222895.1 of Strongylocentrotus droebachiensis. NCBI lineage: Eukaryota > Metazoa > Echinodermata > Echinoidea > Camarodonta > Strongylocentrotidae > Strongylocentrotus > Strongylocentrotus droebachiensis. The sequence continues at coordinate 98,874 of JAVYIG010003983.1, forward strand.
AGTCAAACTTCTTTTATTCTTCTGATTTCTCTGCTTCAGCACTCGACTTGACAAAAATGGGTTTCATTTGAATTCATTACCAAATTTCTCTTTCCCATTTACGGCATCACATAAGAAGAAGATAAAGACACTTTTGGACAATGTAAGAAATATATATTTCTAGTTCAAAATGTAAGGGCATTTTCTTCTTTTATTTCCAAAAACATATGACACATTTTCTGACAAATATAGGATATTTCATTGAATAAACTTTTATTTCACTACATGGGCAGGTTAACAACTTCAAGTCAGAATGATTTTTAATTACATTGGATTAAAAGTTGCAAAAGTTGGTATGGGTAATTTTCAGCAACATCTCACAATATGCCAGTTTGTAACAACACTTTATGCATGTGCAGATAAATCTATGAACTTATTTAACAGATTATCAGATATTTCCCATCCAGGCAACTTCAGGAATAATTTGGTAAATGAATTGTGACAATCTATGTACCACTGGCTGAAATACAATCAACAATTTAAAGTTCTTGTCTTACAGCATCTCAGTCAATGTACCACAAAACCATGTATCATCAATGGCAGAAACACTTAAATGTCTCTTTTTGTGTCAATGTCTGGTTTTTACTCTTCATATTGTACACACTTCTTTGATACACAGAGGCCCGTTTTCTCACCACTTTTCATGTCAAGAAAAACATTTGTACAATATCTGAATTTCTATACTTTGTACATAACGTCTGTAGATACAAGTGCAATAAAAAATGACATGATCAAAAAATTGGATGACTTCACTTTGTTTTCTCTTTGTTCAGTTCATAAAAAAGGTATGATAGAGAGCATATACTGGTAATTTAGAATTTGAAATTTAAGAAAAATCTGATAAATGATCAGCATATAAATATTCTACTGAAATGTAAAAAATATTTCAATATTTTGCATGATATTTAAAATCAATTTGATCTAGTTTTGAGAGATGATTTGAAGTACCAAGACTAAATTTCACAAAGAGAGAAAGGGAGTGAGTTTCACAAGCGAGAAGCGATGGATGAGAAGGCATGGTCTCCATATCCCTTGTGATGTGGTCTGGGTATAGGTACCTGGACTGTGAGACCAGTCAAGCGCAAACCAGGACAAGGAGGGCGCTGTTCAAACCAGGGAAGTCATGTATCCAGGAACTAGATTATGGATGGCCTCAACCGTTGGAATTCAATCCTGTACCTGTCCCGAATTCAATGGCATTCCGTCTGAGCAGGAGCGATGTGATCGTACTTCTTTAACCCAGCGAGGAAGCGTACTGCCCCATTCTGCACTGCTTGGAGTCGGACTGTTCCAAAAATAAAGACTTGATGTAACGAGCGAACGGATGAGGTCCTCTGCTGCCGCACGTTTCAGCAGTTACTTGGATGCCACCATGTCACAAAGCTAAAAGTCTGTAGTCCGACGTACCCAAGAAATATACCTGTCCCTCTTCGTAGACTAGTCAAAGTTTAGATCGAAATCTCTGAAATCTAGCTTTCTACAGATTAATTTCTGTAAACTGCTCAGAAATCCAGTGATCTAGGGGTGATTTTCTGTCTCTTCTAGAAACCACCAGCTACGGTCACCTCTTCTTTCCGTACCTCTGTCTAAAGAACGAAGGAGCGGTCTCGTACAGCCACTCTGCATCCACCACACATACATTCCTGTTGGGAGATAATACATGGACATGTAGGTTTATAGATATACCATCTTTTACTTGTTTACTTGAAGGGGGAGTCCACCCTGATGTTAAGTTGGTTTTAATGGAAGCAGGAAAATGAGACAAACAGGTCAGTGAAAGTTTGAGCAAAAACCAATCAAAAATAAGAAAGTTATGAATTTTTGGAAGGTGCAATCAATCACAAACAGGTTACTACGTGACGTATCTTGCGAGCTCCCCTCCCATTTGCCCTGTACTAAAAAAAAACTTCAAAAATCTACATGGACATGTAGATTTAAAGATATAACCTGTTCTGTACCATCTTTAACTTTTTTACTTAAAATTCTTTCCAATTTAATTTTTCATAATTGTGATATCAAATAATGAAAATGGCATTGTTAAATTTGAAAATCAAGATATACTTCTTCATGTGTTGAACTCTTTCTAATTGAAAATTATTTTCTTTCAAAATCCCTGAAAATTCGAAATTGGTTGAGCGTTTGTGAACTTACTGACTAAACATTTATAGATAATCAGACACAAAACAATACAAAAGTATTAGGAATTTAAAAATTTATATACTTAAACAGTTTTATTTATTAACAACAGTAAGGGAGTGGAAAACATCTATAACATATGTTCTCATGAATTCCTAACACCATCACTTTATTCCACCCCTATAATCTAAAATGGAATAACCCCTCACCTCATGTAACATTTGGATGTTTGGACCAGTTCACTGTAGAGCAGGTAAGACGGCTTGCACTGGAAGAGACACGAGGAGGGATGGATCGAGACAGTCTGTTTCCTATCCAACTGTAAGATATATATATAGATAAATTTTATATCCCTTATCATAAGATTGTTGCATTAGAAGTGTACACAACAAGAAAAAGAATAGTTTTACTATAAAAGACATTTCCTGCCAACTACATCGGAATAGTTCATTTATTATTGCTGACGTCACGTATAGTTCCCTTTTTTCCTAGGGAAAAAGTGAACTATCCGGATGCTAACAAGTGCGGTATACAAATACTCAAAACAGTATACAATCAAACGAGTCTCCGGTTGAAACTACATGTACTGTACCCGAGGTGACATGAACAGTATCATTTGACCGAGGTGCGCGGACCAAATGATATTTTTGTGTTGCTGAGGGCACAACAGTTTCACGAGACACTTAAATAATAGCAGCGTTTATATTTGTCATCTTTCAAAACAGTATGATATACAGGTACATAGGTTCTCAACCTAACAGTCATTTTTTTTTTAAATTCAGTTTGGAGAAAGGGAAAATGGGAAAATATCTACCGTATACTTGTCTCAGACAGCTAGCAATACGTACAATAACTCAATATCTAGAAATCTTGTGTACTGCTGAACACAAAATCCTACTGTTTCTGATGCTTCATGTTATGGTACATATACACTGTATATAGTAAAAAAAAAATATACACTGGATGTGATGTGTTATGCTCATTTGTATAACACTAGTGCAAGCTATTTCTCATCACTGGGTAGAGAGGTCAAATTCTTACCGTCAGATAGGACCCATCACATTGAAGCTCAGCCGAATACATGAACAAGCCTTGCGTTAAGCATTTTCTGAAGAAGAAAAGAAAAAGTCCATCAAATTATGTCAACCAATAAGAAGCTATGAGGAACATATTTCAGATAACCAGTATGTTTCTTAACTTCTTGATTTTATACAAGGAAATAGAAAGTACTTTCAGTTTTAAATACAATTCTAGGACTACTTCCCCTGACCAAAACATTTCTCAACTTTTCTTATCAGACGTATATTTCAGAAAATGTTTCTTTACTTTCTTGATTTTATACAACAAAACAGAACGTACTTTCAACTTTGACCCTTATCCTAAACCCCCTGCTTCAAATTATGTATGAATACAATTCTAGGACAACCTCCCCCTTCCCCATAACCACCTGCTAGTGTTAATTTCCCCCTCCCAACCCCCTCCGTTATCCCCAAGACAACAACATGTGCCATCATGTAACAATGCTACTATGATACGATAAATAACAACTTGTAAATAACAAGCTTCCACGATCGCAGTCATCGCACAAGCATTGAAGAAAACACGCCAATGTATACAGTGTTTATGCACGGTGTATCAACTGCACATGTAATATAAATACATGTGGGCTATACGCATGCAGTTACTATGCAACAACGCTGCATGTAGTGTATGTATTAGTACAACGTCCGCACACACTTTATCGATATAGCTTGTGCACGTGCTTCCATGTACTAGTACATGCAGTACATGGATAATGACTGCAGTACACGGAACTAACGATCACGTTCGGGCTGCGCTGTGTATATCTTCTATGAGCGCGAGCGCGGATGTCAGCGTGATCTGGTTATCAGTGCTGTGTTATGCATTCACTGATAATCAGATTTTTAAAAGGTGTTGTCTTTCTAGGACAGTATTCATATTTAGGGCTAGAATAATCTCGTATTGTTCTTCAAATTGGCAACAATAATATTTTTCTTTTATTGCTGCATTGTTCAAATTATATGTGGTATCTATGAAAAAAATATCTATGGGTGAGAATGTTGTTGAAAAGTTTAATAGCAGATTTTGATAGAAAAACAATGACTTTGAATATCTCAATATGCAATATGTTAGTGTTGCCAATTTAATGATTAAGGATTTATTTTCCTTTTGAAACTCCATAGCGTCAAACGCAGTATAGTAATGAAACAAATATGGGTGCCGTGTGTGCGGAAAATTTTGCCCTTTTTATTCAAGTATAAGGCATATTTTTTAGGGCTCTGCATCAAAAGTTATTGAGCAAAATCACAAAATGTGGAATGATTGTCGCGAAAGTTATACTGCACTTTTATCTTTCATACCTTATCGCAGTGAAGTCATGCCCACAGGATTGTAGTGTGAGGTTTGCTCGCACACAGAGATCCCTCAGCTGCTTGCGTACTTCCATGGCATGCTTCAGGTTACGATGATTGATGTAATTTTCCCTGCACCACTCCTGAAATATTGCAATATCGAAAAGAATGATAGTTGAAAGGTAGAGATTAAGGAACGTTTAAGGAAATCAGTCCAACTACTTGTGAACTTCCATTGATAAGTTATCAGTAATTGGAAAAAACAATATATGAAATGTTTGTTATTACCTCCTCAGGTTGTACGACACATGGTCTAGTTTTAGAGATGCTACAAGGAACAGTAACAGTATTCAAAACCCTACTTTTAAAGCATTTTTGTATTTGGTCAGATTTTCAATGTGTTTTAATTTCATATTTTTCTGATGTTCCTTCCCCCCTGAACTTTTCTAAATTATTTTGAAAAATCCTAAAGATTGGCATCTTTGCAGTGACTACTGCTCTGAGATTAATTTCCTAAACTAACAGAATTCCCAGCTTCGACCCTGAACTAAACACTACAACTAACCCTAACCACAAACCACAAGCCAACACCCAGTTGCAGCCCTAACCCTAATCCTACATCTTTGTTGTTTGTTGCAGGATAAAACGTCAGATCAGCCATTCTCAAAAACATATACCTTCTCTCTCTCACATGGTGCACCCGCAAGCCTACTGTATATATACCTTCTTGTTCTTGACAGCTTTGAATGCACGATAGACAGAGAGTAAGGTCACGTGATCCCCTTCGCTGCAATAGAACTTCTTCCAAGCTGCTAATGCTTTATCTCTCTGTCAAAAGCCAAATTGGCAACACACCATGTCATCATGATTATAAAAAAAAGATTTGTTAGACTCTATTCAAGACTACATTAGTCATATACAAGAAATAAGTACCTCAATTGTGTCATTGTAAAATATACCTTTAAGACCCCTTCTATGGCTGACTCAAACCTGCATGAAACAAGTCTTTTTTGCAAAATAAAGATGTTGACACTTTGCAGTTCCCATATCTGTGGACTACATATCCCTTTAGCCAAGTTGAACTTAGTAAAACCAATGGTCAAATCAATTCTGAATTACATGAAGTCTAGAAAACAAATATCTGGAATTAAACATACAAAATTTAATGCTGAAAGCCAGTTTCCAATTTTTTTCTTCATTTGGTGGGAGGTTCCTCACAATAGATCTCTTCAATATAGCACCGGATTCATGGAACTTCAGGTTTTTAGGTCTTTAAACATCATTCATAAAATTCCATTCTCCTACCTTGCTCATTGGACTGTGCAGGATGGACTCCACTGAAAGAACTGAAACAATCGTCAGGATCTCCTCTCTGTTTGCAGATGGAAAGATATAAAATAATAAAAATAAGAGTGAAAAGTAGAAATAGGGAAGATGAGAAGGGCAGACAAGGAGAGGACACAAACAAATGTAAGTAAGGGGCAAAATATAATAAAGAGTTGTGAATGGTTAATGAACTGACATCAAATACAAATGTCATTAAACCAAGATCAAATAACAGAGCATTTACTTTTATACTATCTTTTCTTTGTCTCTTTTCCCCAAATTCAATTACTTAAACCAACTCCTTCATGTTTATGGTTGCTGCTTTTTTATAGTTTTTTTAAATATTTTTTTTGTTATACATGCATTATCTATTCAATTAGTCGATTGAACTATGTCAATTTTGTCACATAAAAATATAATCATCATCATAAATTGCTCTCCCCTGGAATATTTTTTAAAGCCCTCTTAAATTCATTCATTTTCAATTCCAGTATCACTAAAGCTGCTCTAAAGCATAAACTCTACATGGTTTTCTTAACAGGACATTTCTGAATCACAACATTTGGAAAATATACTCACAAGCACCCATAATCCTTTGCACTAATGATGACCTTTGACATGGGTGGATCTAAGGGATAAGTGGACATCTCTTTGCCAATGGGTGTTAGCTATGATAAATGAAAACAATATTAAATAACAGTGAACATGAGCTGAAATTCTCTGTCGGATCATCATGCAAAATATATCATGGATATCATTATTGTTTATAGACCCTCCTGAGTCATACGTTTTTGAAATATTATAATTTGTTTATGTTGGAACAAATGGGTAAGTTGTCTGCCACTTCATTGCAGAGACATTAAAGATTCAGCCAATTTGGAGAGCCTATATGAATAGTAATTACAACTTTCAAAAATTCATAAATTTTTCAATTTTTGTCTGATTTCATTCAAATTTTTGTTAGTCTATTTCTCTGATTTTGTTTCTTTCGTCTGAAGTAGTTGGAATCAAGATTGGATTTCCCTTTCATCATTTGGATGACTTACCACATAAATATTTTGAAAGGCACAGTTCGATCAACAGACACACCAACCAAAAACAAAACACAAGGAACATGTAGCACTTGCGATACGTTTCAGATAAATAGAATTGGCTCCATTCCCCCTAAAACATTTTATGAAGCAACGATCGTATCACAAACATGCATATATTGGGCAATGTCAATGACAATCTTACATATTATTCATATCCTGAAGACAATCACAGTATTCAACTCAATTCAAAATCATTTTATTTTTGAACATCAGATTGTACATTTGTAAATAATTACACATTTGAACAAGAAAAGGAGGACAACAAAAAGTATACACTTGAAAATAAGAAGCCTCCAGATTATTACATTGTGTGTACATGTCAGATGAAAACACATTGTATATACAATACTGAACAAATCATTCAGAACCAAGAACACTTTTTACTTACATGTAGATGTCTCTCTTTGCTCACCGCTCCCAACAGCTCTAGGTGCTTGAGGGCTGCTTCTAGTGACTGCATAGAACAAGAATATGAATATTAGAATGAGTACTTAAAATGGGAGGGTGCTGAGAATTTGGGCCTGCCTGACAAACAGACGTGATCGACTTTTATAAATCAATCATAACTCTTGATACAAATTGTAACTCTGTACTGGTATGAGCTTGAAAGTTTGCAATTAATTAGAGGACTTCCAAAAAAATCTTGATCAATGGCAACACTTTCCCACTTCCACTTCCACTGTTCTCACATGAAATGTTTTTCCTTAATCCTATTCCAAAGGGGTGGATTCAATGTGATGCTTGCCCCTTAATAAGGCAGAGGCTAGACTATCCAGCAGCAAACCATGATATTTCTGCATCCATCAATGTCATATCGGTTTTATACATTTGGAGATCAATGTAGGCAAAATGTAAACATGTATTTCAAGCTATAATTATCATGATCAGTGGAATGGGATTGACCGACCATTTAACATGCTATTTCCATAAGGTATTAGACATCATCCACCAAGTAACTGCACAATAAAAGATTACAGATGACAAGAAAAGAAATGACCTCTGACCTCTCTTGGTGGGGGGTCCATGAAGTCAAAGGTCAGCACATTCTTGATGCCAAGGGCCATGATCTGGAGAACAACATTTGACAGGTTACACCTAAAATAAAGAGAACAAAGAGGTACTGGTGACAATTTTCATAACTTCAAGGTGTCATAGTCGAGTGGTTTAAACACTTCACTGCAGATGCAAAGGTATCTGATCAGGTTCAATCTCAGCATGGCAATTATGTCCCTAAGCTCGACATTTCATCTACACTGCTTCTCTCCACACAGGTGTTAAAGGGGTATCATTGCAATTTGATCGGAACTGTGGAGCATTAGTAATATTGCGCCTGGCTGGAAAGCTCCCCAAGAAGTCGAGTACGTGCATACGCTGTGTATAGGCCAGCCTGAATCAGATAACAAGGGTAATAGTACATCTTCAAAGCGCTTGGAGACATCGTACATGTGTTAAGCGCTATATAAATCCAGAATTATTACTATTCAAAGCTATAAATTGTTCTAATGGCAGACTTATTGATGAATATCAATAAGTTAGAATGAGTCGGGAGAGTTGAGGTGCATGTTTCCAGTTCATCATGACTGCACCATGGACCAGTGGTGGCCTGGTGGTGGTAGAGTCGCTGCCCGACAAGCAGTAGATGACAGATTCAAATCCTGCTGGTTCCTAGATCTTTTCTGACTTGTTTGCAATCTCAAGATTGAGCACATGAACTTTATCTACTGGGTGCAAGCCAAACATTTCTTTACAACAATTATTATCATTGTAACTTCTTTCTTCTTCTTATCTTCTCTCTCTTCTTATCTTCCTGTAACTGTCTGTACCTTATGTTATCTTTATCTTTCCTCTGTCGTTGTTGTGAATGTATGTACTATGTTTTGTATATAAAATAAGTCTGTAACTTGTTTATGCTAAGTATTTATTTGGGGTTCATTCTCATTAAGCCAATTTTGGCTTTCATGATTCCCCACTTTCTTTTATCTTATGTTGATCATGAACAAACATGTATATACTTTGGAATGTTTTTTAAAAGAGAGTGAAATAAATAAATGAAATGAAATAAGTTATGGAAATGCTGGACAGGTAGGTGATATGTGATCATACCTCTGTATCTCTGGAATGGTGTTGGGGAGGAGCTTCGTAAACTCATCTTCTGTGTACATTCTCCAGCATGTCCCACTGCATCAGAAGCAAAACAAAATAGAATATTATGATACAGCACTTCTTTCCTGTTGCTTTAAACAAGACTTATTATTTGATATCAAATACCTTGAAGACATTTAGAAAAAACAGAATTTGTATCGCAGGTACTATTCAATATGTTATTGTCAGGGTAAAAAGGTAGTCAAGAAAGGAATCTAAGGGTGAAATATTTCCTTTCATAAGTATTTTTTGGAGACATCTGGCCAATTCCACGAAAGAGTGAATGGAACAATATTACAAGAGGCTCTAGATTTCTTATCACAAAACAAAACAAAAAACACAAATATATGTCATTGTTAGAAATTCAGTTTGCGGCAAACTGCATGCACACCTGTAAATATTCAAATCAATAAAATTCATGTTTCTTGATGAGATAAGAAGTTCATAATGATCAATGTTTTGTTTCCAAAGCTTTATACTTGCATGATTTTGATTTGTAATGATTACGTATGTTCATTTCTTATTAAATTCCTTTTTTGTTTTAATCAATGATCCTGTTTTAGGACCATTTTTACATTGCAAACATTGTGCAATTCATCCCTGGGGGGTGTTTCACAAAGATTCTAAGTTGAACTTATCTCTAAGGTGGACTTAACAATTATGGAAAGCCGTTAGCATCCTTGAAAATATTTTGTAAAAGTTATTCTAAAAGGCAATTGATTCAAATCATTCATATTCCTAATATCATGGGAGAATTCATTTTCTTAAAGTGGAATTTATGAAAAGTCTAAAATACTTGAATTTTTCTTTTGAATATATTTCATTATAAGGCTACAAATGGCTCTCCATAATATTTAAGTCCAACATAGAGTTAAGTTTGACTTAAATTCTTTGTGAAACAACCCCCTGGACTAGTATTTTGTATTTTCAATAAACCACATTGAATTGAATTGAATCAAAAGTCACTTGGACCTTACCTATCCTCTCTGCCTGATCTACCCGTCCTCTGCCATGCCTGGGCTTGAGAAACCCACTGCACCCTGAGTAGATCTAGACCACTCCCTGCCTGGTAGCTCCTGTAATACAACCACAAAATGAAACAACTAGACGTTAAAAAGGCATCTTGAGGAAAGATAACTATTGAATATATCATCCAAATTGAACAGAGGTGTTGAGGTCGAGTGAATGAGTGTCCAGACTTTGAACCACAAGGTAAGGGGTTCAAATCCCTGCTGCAGTACCAACTAGGATATATTCCTTCAATGTACTGAGTGCTACGGTTGCTGAAGCTAAAGCCGGGGTAATAGTATCTAAAGTCCTTTGGAAGCGCATAGACATGTTATATCATAACATGGTGTGTGTGCTATACAAGAACAGCATATTATTATTATTAGTTAGTTGTACAGGTCAACGGTATTTGTCCCAAATCTTACTGACGACATAAAAGATTGCAGCATTTCTGATGACTGTATCAACTTGATGGCCCTACTGTAGCTGAGATCTGTGGAAATATTTAGAACAATACTTGTTTAGTCTAGTATTCCATAATACTTGGTAATATATCATCATCATCGCCAGACACAAAATAATCAATGACCTTGGGAGTACCCAGTTAAAAAGCCCTTTTGACCAAAGAGACTTTGTGTGTGGGACAATGCACAGATTGAGTGTATTTGTTGTATTTAGAATATAAGTCTTTCACGAGCGAAGTATTTAATTTGGCGTTGCTTATAATGGTATTCTTTGACATACAGTCAAACCTGTCTATTAAAGCCATCCTAGGGAGACAAAATACATGGCCACTATAGACAAGTGGCCTTTCTAGACAGGTTCCACAACACACATTTGATTCTCGAGGGAGACAAAATACATGGCCACTATAGACAGGTGGCCTTTATAGAGAGGTTGCTGCTAAAGCCTTGGTCACAAATGCCATTATGAACTGCTATGAACGCCGTACGAACGATTTTCAGACAATGGAAATTTGGGAAGACAATGGAAAAACGGGGAGATTCGTACAAACTCATCGTTCGTACGAACCTGTATGACCGTATTAAAGACAGGTTCGACGGTAGGAATAAAAACAATAAAAAAGATCACAAATTCCCAGAACTCCATCTGCTCTTGAAAAGGCAGTGACTTACTTTGCTTTGACCTTGCCAGTGTCAATGACATGCTTGATGCCAGGGATGGTGACCGACGTCTCAGCAATGTTTGTAGATAGAATGATTTTCCTCTTACCCTAGGACAACAAAAAGATAAAAGATTGACAAATAAACTGCACTGATACTACTGCTGAGATCAGACCTTCACATAAAGGATAGCCATTGTATCAGTGATGTTTGTTGCTTAATCACTTCCCTTTTTACCCTCTCAAGGATAGGGATAACAAAGCAAACTACACTGCATGTATACCATTGCCAAGGTCAGATTTTTATTTAAATGCTAGACACAAGTGTCAGACTCTCTAGAAGACAAATACCTGTGTAAAGGCACAGAAAAGCCTCTTTTTGGGGAAAAAAAAAATATTTTGCACATGTGTTTTTTTTACAATTATTGTTTAGATCCAGAACCAGAGTTAAGGTTTAAAAATGCTTGTAACTTAAATAATGTTGGCATCATTGCAAAGGGAATTTTTGAAGTTCTGAGAAAAATGGAAAACTTCTTGGAAAATGTGTACTGAAGTGTTTAATTAATATTTACACAACTTTAAAGCAAATGATTCGTGTTCTGAATGATATAAGCTTTCATTACATGTATAATTTTCCCATTTTGAGAAATTTGTGCGCACAGCTACATTAATAAACTTTTTATATGATTTTTTTTTTGCATATTATTTGTATATTAAACATAAGCAATATTCAAGAAGGACGCTCTTTTGTATCACAAATGCACCAGTCATAATCCAATTATTTCACAGCAAAAGACTGTCGAGAAACTCAACAAAAAATTATGGAACATTTTGCGCATTCAACAGTTACTGATTTATAGTTAGCACACACTACTGGCCTGAGTTAACAGTTTTGAATGTAACTCTGTGAACTTACAGAAGGGGCAGGTTGAAAGACTCGAAGCTGCTGACCCGGAGGCAAAGATGCGTACATCGGAATGGCTACAAGGCCAGGAACATCTACAAAGGACATATAAATGTTTATCAAATTTATCATATTTCATTGGTTCTGAAGTTCAGTTTAATTCAAGAAAGATATTATGCTAGTGCATGTTTTTTTGATAAGAAGCTCAGAGACCTATTGCTTGAAGTTCTATTGCGGGGAAAAAGAGATGAACAATATGATATCTTATCAAGGTTAGAAAAGACCAATCAGTATAAAAAAATAAACACTTTGATAATTTAGAATACCAATAAATAAACTGATGCAGAATGTATTACCTTTTCATTTTTATTAGAACGAGGAATTTAAGTATTTTCATTTTTATTATTTTGTTGCTCAGTCCCACATGTTTAAAACTGTGTTACACTCAACCCTAACTGTTATGACATAAAACTATTTTGCTTCTCATGGTCCCGACACAGTCTAAGATATACTGGACTATAAATGGTGTCTTCCTCTATCGACATGTTTGAACACTCTGAACAATTTGAATATGGCTTATAAGTTATTTAGAATGAAAATATATATGTTTGAAAAGATGTAATTTTTTACTCACTCTGAGGTAGATCCAGTGCTACCTCCCTCACTGACCTAGCAACACTCTCAATCTCTTCCTGACCAGTCAGGAAAACAAGCATATCTTCACTGCAAAATAACATCATCAAAATATACATGATTAATAGGCGGTTTTTCAAACATTGAAAGAAAAAGACAAGATACAAAATAACTTTAAAAGTTCAGCTATTGAATGATTTTGGATCTCCATATCAAACAAAGTTTATAATAAAGTGTATTGTATCAGCAAGCCCAACAGTGTTATTGAAATTGGCTAATCACACAGCCTGTCAAGAAAAAGCATCGGGCCACATTCTACTCATTAATTTAGTCTGATATACCGGTAAGGCCAAAATTAATTTTAAAGAAAAACTGTAGACTATACTAGACCTCAGTCTGCCTTAATTTGGTAACCTTGGCGTTATTTTATGGGGAGCTTTTCACTAAACTGTCGTAAGTACAAGTTCACTGACATCCCAATGAAACCACAGAGGTAAATTTAATACACACATGTCAATGTATTGTTGACAAACTTGTACTTAGATTGATTTTGTGAAAAGCTCCCCTGACTTTAGTTCATTAGAATACAAAGCAGTGAGCTTCAAAATACAAATTTGTAGAGATTGTGGGGCATCAGCTTACGAAACGGGCTGTTCTTGATGAATTTGAAAGATGGTGACCAATGTTGAGAAAAGATAGTCTGGCTGAGATGAACTGGAATACATCAACTAGAGAGAAAGAGCAGAGTAACATTGTTTTAGAAATGAGGATGACAACAGTAATACATGTATCAGATATCTAGGGTGCTTAAGACAAAGTGCACCATGGCGATAATAAAAATATACCTTTGGTTTTCTTCTCTTACTCAGCCTCTCCTTTCACTTTCATGTCAATTTTTTATGAAGGATTTTACTCTAGCTATGAGAATGCCAATTTTTCCTATATTGTCAAGTCCTTCACTCGTTTTTGCATAAGGTACTCTTTGCAAGGCATTTATCTACATTTGCCACCCCATACCCTGGAGAGAAAAGGGGACCTAGTAGGATGATGAAAGCCTTGTTAGTAATTGCCATATGCCCTGATGGTCACCATATGGTAGGCATACTCCTCAGGGAGTGGGGATGGTGCACATTGTGCGTGAATGAATCTTATGATCGGGATAGCGCTTAGAGTAAACCGCTTAGAGATGGTATTTTGTATTAAGCGCTATATAAATCCAGATTATTAATATTATTATTATTACCACAACCTTAAATTTCTATTCCAGGGGACTTCGTACTTAACTTCCCTTGTTCATAGACGCAGGTTATGTCAAGTGGAAAAACACTCTGTCCCTCGGATAGGACGTTAAATGGAGTCACCATCCTTGCACATTAAGAACCCATTGCACTATTCGTATAAGAGTAGGGGGAAACCCCGGTGTAATGGTCCACCTGCATACCCCAATCAGGCCGAGTATACAGCATTTGCAAGAATCTTCAGTATTAAAGGAGGCAGATTATCTTGAAGAAGAAGAACTATTTGAAGATTTTCATTCTTATTATCTGATAAATCAAATCATTTTTTTACCTCTATAGGATGTTGTCTGCCTTGAAGGTAAAGGACTGGAGCTTTGTTGAAATACTGTGAGAAACGATCGACATCCATTGTAGCTGACATCACCACGATCTAAAGAAGGGGGAAAGGTTGACAAAAGAACTATATGACTTCATGGCTGTATAGTGTACATCGTCTTAAGTCACTTCTGGCTCTCGATTGTCAATTTATTGAACAACAAACTTGAACATTCATAAACAGAATAATAATAATAATAATAGTGGGTTCTTGTATAGCGCTCATGTCAGTCAGATTTGACCCTCCTCGGCGCTCCCGATTATTACCCTGGCTTTAGCACGGCTGCCATACGGCGCTCTAGCATTTCAAGGAATAAATTCCTACCTTTGGTTCTTTGTTATTCATTGGTCTTTGCTGATGTAACATAAATATTGGTGATTGTCCATCCACTTTTTGCCAGTCTTGGAGAAAAGGGTGTCATTATTATTTGTTTCAATCTTTGATAAATCACGCACTAATGGTCAAGTTGACTTTAAGAAGCATTTACCATTATATAAGAGTGCACAAACTGTATGCAGTATCCCCCAATCCCATATCATGTCTTTTTCGATTTAAACCTACAATAAATGATAGTTTGAATTTACCCGACTGCTACAAAAGCGTGTGTATGCTTGTAAATTAAATAAGCAACCAGGGAACCTACTCCTCACTGCAAGTCCTCTCTGAGGGACTTGGTAACAAAGATTAATGCCTCACCAAAAGGCACATGTGCATCAATTAGGTTTTGAACCCATGACCTCCTGGTTACGAGCCCATTGCTCTACCACTGAGCCATCGTGCCTCCTTCGTAGTACAGAAGTTAATTTGTAATACCTTGAGTGGTCTGTTCCCATTGGATCTGTGCTGCTGAGCTGCTTTAACGACCCCAAACAGGACATCAGTATGAACAGTCCTCTCATGAGCTTCGTCTAGCACCACAATGCTGTACCTGTATATGGGAAATAAAATGCAATTTCCAAAGTTCAAAGTTTACTCACTCGATAAAAAAGAATGAACATGTACGTTATTCACTATACAGAGAAATCAAACAAAACAAAACAATATGAAACAAAGCATTTACAATGTATAAATAATATAATATAAATAGAAAGCAGGAAAAAAACAAAGTAGAAAACAGGTCAGGTTAGGACACACGTTAAAGATCATAAGTCATCATCAATACTCGGAAAGGTAAATTCCCAAAATAAGAGGAAAACATATTTTTAATATTACCTAGTCTTTTGTTATTTATTATCTATTTGATACGACTCCATTTAGATAAAAATAAAATGATTTGAATAACATTTGTCTAACAATCCTTTGGATATGCGACTTACAATATCTTTTTGACTTTTTGGGGGACATGTTACCTACTTCATGCATGATCATTCAATGGAGGTAATACAAAATAATTTAAAATTGCCTTCTTCATACCTACATTCTTTTTGGTATGACAACAGATGCATCTTGCAACATAACAAATGTCTTTAATGAGGTTTATTACCTAATCTAATAGATTATAGCTTACTTTTTGTTATAGTTTATATATTAAGAGTCATATGTTGATTAACATGATATTTGTGTGTATGTGTGTTTAAAATGAACTACAATACATTTAAAATCTTATCTAATACGGTACATTATAGCTTACTGCTTGTTACAGTCTATGTATTAAGAGTCCTATGTTATTAACATGATATTTGTGTGTATTTGTGTTTAATAACTACAGGTACGATATATTTAATACCTTATATAATACAACACATTATAGCTTTTTGCTTGTTATATAAAGAGTCATATGTTCATGTATGTATCTCTAATAACTATAATATAAAACAACAAAATACAAGATCTTTGCCAATAGGCATTATTGTGCTTACCTGGATAATTTTGGATCCAAAATAGCTTCCCTCAACAGCATACCATCAGTCATGTACTGACAAATCCAAAGAAAGTCATGAAGTAAATTAAACTAAATAAATATGACAAATGATATCTCTAATTGAACTTGGAAAAATAATATGATTGTTGGGCCCTCAGGGAGAGCAGTATTAGTACTGATGAGGCTACCCTGGGTAAAGAAGATATATTATTATTATTCTCATTATTATTATAAATATTTCCATCCCACCCCAACCAAACAAACAGTATACTATCAGTCTCACTTACACAATGAATGTGTTGCTTTTCTTATTGATGCAAAATACAACATTTGGAGTGAATAAATAATGACTAGATGCTTGTCTTACTGATATAAAGCATACACAGAACAGGGTCTCTTAAATACAGTTTTGGTTTGCATACGAGCCAAGAGCAGTAAAACACAGGATTGCTATTCAAAAATGAATATTCTCAACCAAACAAAAGCAAAAAATGTCCAAATTTCACTCAATTTCACTTGAATTGAAAAGAGCTTGATAATGTAAAACAGTGCTGATCAATTCATCTATGAAATAAAAAAATATTTAACAATTTCAGTAATATAAACTTGATCTCATAAACAAAGTCAAATGAAATAAATAGAATTACCTTGATCTTCGTTTGTTCCGATGTTGCATCATCAAAACGTACACAGTACCCCACCTTAGAAGTGTCATGAAAAGAAGGAACATAAAATCACGGAAATGTTCCAGTTCAAGTGGAAAACTGCTTTTAAAAACGCCACGGCACGAAGAAACAACACATTACTGCACTTCATAAGTTCATATCATCTGCTGAGAACCAGAAGGCGTTAACTCATATGCATTATCACAGAGTTAATGCTCTTCTGGTTCTCAACAGATGATAAATATTAATAATAATATTGGGTTCTTGCATAGTGCTTATATCTGTCAGACTTGACACTCCTGGGGGGTGTTTCACAAAGATCCTAAGTAGAACCTAACACTAAGTTGGACTAAAAAATTATGGACAGCCATTGGAGCCTTAAAATGAAATATATTCAAAAGCAGAAATTCAAGTATTTTAGAATTTTTATAAATTCCACATCCAGAACATGAAATCTCCTTGATGATAGAAAATATGAATGATTTTAATCAACATTTTATGCCTTTCAAAATAACTTTTACAAAATATTTTCAAAGATGCTAATGGCTTTCCATAACTTTTAAGTCCAACTTAGAGATAAGTTCAACTTAGGATCTTTGTGAAACACCCCCCTGGTGCTCCTTATTATTACCCTGGCTTTAGCATGGCTGCCATTACAGCGCTCTAGCATTTCAAGGTAACCATTTACATCACCTGGGTTGAGTGTGGCAAATATAGATCAATGTCTTGCCAAAGGACATTAGTGCCATGGCGGGACTCAAACCTTGTGATCCACAGTCTGGTGGCAAATCCACTTGACCATGACACCTCTATATGATCTTATATTGCCGGTAAGTGGGTAAGTGCGATTACCTTTGTTATCCACAAGTACTCTTTTTATTTTTCATCTTCACATGATATACATACAAGCGTTGTATTTTTCAGCAGTGTTTTTTAAGTCTAAAATGTTGTGTGTGAACACGACCTTACCTGTGTCCCCAGCTCGCAACCCATCTCATCAGCAACTCGAGTTGAAATAGAAATGGCTGCAACACGACGAGGCTAAAAAATGCAAAAGACAAAACCGTACAATCCTTTGATTCCTTTAAAAAAAAAAAACTCAACAACATTGTACTGAAGAATGTAATGACAAATCATTCTCATATATTTTTGCTAAACCTACTTCTTTTAAAGAGAGATTAGAGACTTTGTTGCTTTTTAGCTAATGTTATGTGTCAATGTAATTAACATAGCTAAATATCAGTCTTGAAAGCCAAACAGACATTTTTCTACATAGAGTTCACAACTAAATTATTCATACCCTTACCAGGTTTTGTACGTTTAAGTGAAAAATGCAATTATCATGATTTATGTTTCTTGAGAATATGACAAATCAAAACTCACATCTAAAAGTATTCAACAAAGGCGCTAATTCAACCAGTCCACCTTTGACTCTTGGGATACGAAAAACATAAAAATGAACAGGGGTATTTATTATTTCTTTGTTATCTACGAGTACAGAAAGAAAATGTTTTCCACATGTATGTGTGAATTAAGTCTAAGGATCATAATTGTGTGTGAACAAGGCATGAAGGTTCTTAAATACCTGGGTTACAGCTATCATGCCAGCTTTGGTCATCCCAGCTTCCAGAAGATACTGTAAGTATGAAAGAGGCAGATAGGAAAATCAAAGACTCTAGAAATATTCTCTACATGTAGCAATGAATGAACATTCAACTGAAAGTTTTCTTCAGCAGACTCATTGACGAATCATAATACTGGACTGATAAACCTTATCTCAAAAATGCAGTTCTGAAAAGAGACACACTTAAAACGAACTGTGTCATTCTGAGGGAAAGGTCAAAATCCATGTGTAAAACAAGGATGATCTTAAAACACCACAATAATACCCAGTCCCATTCCATGGTTTAAATGATGGACTAGCATAACGATGGACTAGAACCAATCCATCATTTGGTCTTACACGGAGGTCCACTAGCTCAATAGAAAGGAAATGGAGTCTTGGAATTTGGATTCCGAATGCAGCAAAAAGTCCAGTGACTGAATTCGACAGCTTAACTGTAGAATTGTACAAATAGTACAATTGTCACTAAAGTACCGATTTGAGTGAAATCGGTTGAGTTTTGTACAGTGGTGTTTGAAATGTTGAGAATCAAAAGCACAGCTTTTACTACACAGCCAGGATAGTGATGCTCCTATGTGTGGGATTAGTAGAATGTATTACGATTAGGGTTAAGGCTAGGGCTAGAGTCAGGATTAGGTTGAGCATTAGGGTAAAAATTGGGAGTGGGGTTAGCATTAAGGTTAGCATAGGATCAGGGTCTGGGCTGGATTCAAGGAAAAAGACTTAGGGTTAGGATTAGGATTAGCGTTAGGATAGGGTTCGGCCCTAGGGTCGGGGGTGAGGATTATGGTTACAAGCCCAGTGAGGAGTATTCTGCAGTTGTTCCCATCTGACAATCATGTGACCATCAGCAGTCAGTCATACCTGCGGAATTTGCGTAGTTTTTCCACTCCCAGTCTCCCCCAGCACGACTACGCTGGCAGCCTTGCGGATCTCGGTGATGAGCTTGCCCCTGGCTGGATAGATGGGTAAATTACATCGCTGCTGGTAAAGATCATTCTCCGGAGAGGAGTTGGATGTCTTCTGTTTCTTTGGGTTGTGGTCCCATCCTGCCCTCTCCTCATCGGTCATTATTCAACGATTCCTGCGAAAGAACAGAGATTTTAAAAACAGTATCAGCCTCCACAACTTTGTTTGATTGAAAGGCTTTTCCACACATCAATTTTTCTGAAAGTCAAAGAGAATAAATCAATAACTACAAATACTTAGCTCTGCACTCAGTCAGTATCTAGAAATCGAGTGAGATCATGGACAATCAACTTGAACTGGTACCACTTTTGTACAAATATCTGGTCAGTTTCCTCCAAGTTCTTTGGTTGAGCAGCACCAAAAATTGTTTTTTCTTCAAATTTGCCCACATTTTAAATTGAATAAATGCATGAAACAATTCTGTGATTATTTGCCAGTTATAAGGAAAATCTATTACATTGAAAACCGATCTCTACCTCTTCGTCGATCGTCTGACTTGGTTACTCTGGACTCTTCATACAAAACGTCTACGTTGCGACACTCATCGAATGCGGTCTTTGGTACCATCAATACACAACATGCTTTCTGTCCGTTCACGCAACAATATATTACGGCGTGGAACGATTACTCTTTCGAGTTTAGTCTAAAACAAAGTGACATCTATCAAATTAAACATTTAAATCAATTAATTACATGTCAATAATATACCGGCACCAATATACCTTCTTTCCTGTGACACTGACCACCTAAAAAGAAACACCCAATTAATCACAATGTCAAAATTTCTCGGAGAAGTAGACTAGGCCTAGAAATCTAGTCACTCGAGTTTCGACGGTGTGCAGCAGTCTGCAGTCTTTTCGTTCGGGGGAACGACGCAGATGGCGCTCGTATCTTTATATCGCCCAGTCAAAGCTTTGGCCTTTGCGCCTCATCTTGGACAAATTTAAGTGGAATAATGATTTTGATGATTCTGATGATTATAATAATGCGGGTGATGATGACGATGATGGTGATGATGCTTACGCTGATAATGATCACGATGGTGACAGTTACGATGATGGTTGTGGTGGTAATGTAGAGAGACGGTAATGCGGCGGTAATGATGATGGAAGTGTAAATGATGGTGATGATTTTTTTTTTTTTATGGTCAGTTTTTATTCTTTTCTCTCTTGAAACAAATTATAATCATAGTACAACTTACAATCATCATATGTAACGCTCACTGCAAATGTGATGACATTATAAATCAGTATAAATTTTTGTCTTACAAACGGCTTCAAAGAAAACTTACATAGTTAGTTCCTATACATCATATTCGACACAAAAATTCATATTTACAAAGAAAACATATGCAGTTATATAATCCAACATTTTTGTTTTAACAATGTAGCAACTTATACTTCTTTTATACTGTTGTCCTGAGAAAAAAGTTTTCTCTTTTTGTTAACTCTACCTTACCCGACCTCTCCCTTACCCCCTCCCCCCCCCCCCCCCCCCCTCTTAACCGATGGACGACTGGCTCTGGGTTCCAATTGTTTGTCTAATACTCAGATGATGATGAAGATGATCGATGATGATGATGACGATGATGGTGGTGGGAATGATGACAGGTATACTGATGATAGTGGTGGTTGTGGGAGTGATGGTAATGGTGATCATGGAGGTCGTAGTGATGGTCATAAAGATTACAATGATGATGAAAGATAAAATAGATGATGAAAAATCATTTCGTGCATGAATGGTACTCATCATCACTGTTTATCAGTATACATTTTCAAGTATGTTTTGCATTGATAATAATAACAACGCTAGTTTGATGATTACATGGGTTATACCTCCTTATTCAACTTGTCCATATCTATTTATGCTCGACTTTAATTTCAGAATCCTAATTTTGATCCCTCAAACTATCTTTATTATATAATTTTTGTTGACTTTCCATTGCCATTATTTTTTTCATCTCATTATTTATTCATCTTAGGAAAATGGTAAGCCTCTCTCTCTCTCTCTCCCTCTCTCACCCCCTTCCTCTATCTCTCGCTCTATTTATATAAATACATATATATTTCCCCCCTCCTCTCTCAGCCGAGGACGCAGGTTCGAAACCGAGTCACGTCTTTTGGATGGTGACGTTAAAGGTCGGTCCCCAGACGTAAATAATCATATCTGATTGATACACGTCTGTAAAAAAAAAACAATCACACACTCTCTCTCTCTCTCACCTCTTTCTTCTCATTAACTTTTTAAAAATCTCTTTGCCTCTTGCTCTCTCTCTCTCTCTCTGCCCTCATCTCTTTCTTTTTTCAACTGTAATAAGTCAGTATGCAGCTCTTATTTTACTCAGCCCTACAATGCATCACAAATCAATAACAAAACATTCTCAAATGTTTTTTTTTCATGAAAAAGCTAAGATGACTTTATTATTACAATCTTGTATTACTACTGCTTCCACCAAATTATTTTTTATCCCTCTTTATTGAAGAACTTTATGCAATAATACAAAAGGGAAATATACAAGAATAGAATTATTTCGATGCTTGTTATTGTTTAAACTCATATATCAATCCATCAAAATGAGGCATATGATAGTGATAATAATAATAATATCCAAATCACCATGTTTACATTTTTTTCTTTTTACAGTTCCACTCCAGAATCTTATATCGTTCTATAGCTACCTTTTATTAGAAATTGGAAACAAAATATTTTCTCTTTTATCTATCACCTTCGGCCTTTTAACAGCCTGTACATTTTCATGTAATTTCCAAATTCTTGCTAAACACAGTCAACATAAGATATATCTATATATATGTGCACTACAATATATTGCTTTCTAAATTTTCACCACAAGAAATATATTACAATGGATGGGGGAAAGAACAACATTCACAAAGGCACGTTGAAACCAGATTTTTATCCTGATTTCTATTCAAAAGTTGCATAGCTTCAGATCACAAACATCACACCGCTATTAAAGTTAAGATATATAAATATATATATAACAATAATAGTGACAAGGCCTTGTTTTCACAACACAGACAATGAAAAGAAAAATCAAAGTTTTAGTGTAAATATGACGAAATAAATACATTCAAAATGCTTTTTCACTACTATACAAAGGTGGGTTAAATAGATGAATATCGCTTCATTATTATGAAGTTGATGTGAGACAAAGATCAATATCAAATACAGAATGTGACATGTATGGGTGAAAAGTTGAGAACATGCTAAGTTTATGTACATTACTGGCGTGAAATGGCCGGCCTACCATTCGTAATATTTACAGGAAAGTCTATTCAATGGTCTAAGAACAGAGCGGATGAGGTTTTGAATACCATTCAAATTAAAATTCATATAAAACGACTCAAATTTTTTCTTTCTCTGCTTCCAAATAATAAAAAAATTGTACTGTATACACTTATCTCCTATAAACAGTGTCATAAACCTTGAGAGAAAAGAAACAAGTAGATTTGCAGATATGAATGATTATTACCCATTTGCTCTATACCATCAAAAATAGGAAGACTGTATCAAAGACAAAATCTTTGCATTGTTTTCACATACCAGTTACTGTTCGTATTTTTCATACACATTTAAAAACTGTCCATGATGTACATGTACAAATAAATGATAAGGCTGTATCGAACTACCATGCTACTCATAGATCAAAAAGACAAATTCAAAGAGAAAACAACCCCTTATTCACATGATATATAAAAAAGGAACACCTTGGTCAATAAAAGCTTGCAGTAGTTTATCTCGTAAATGTACAAGTACATCTTTAATTAACAAATAATTTGATTTGAAAATAGGGTACTCAATTCCCTTTAAGTAGAGATTGAAAATATCACACCTTATACTATGTACAGCATGCTTGCTACGAAAAACGCCTCCGCAAAAGAATTCATTATCATATCATGTGCAAAAATAAATACTATAGTTCTCTTTTTAAATCACGTCAATGCATTTTGATTCACCAGTGGTTTTCATTTGTTCATTGTGTCTCTTTCTTAAATAGAAAATTATTATGCATAAAGTCTACATGCAAACAAATCTGTACAATTTGGCATTTTTGGAGGTCAGTATTTGACCTCATAATGATATACAGGATCCCCCTAAAGACCCAGCACAACTAGTGACAGACACTTACTGACTCCTTAAATATTTAAAAACCACTCTCTGGGTTTTTTTTTCTTCTCTTTTAAGGGTATTATCATAGATGCCAGGTTAATGAGACTGTAACTTTGCAAAAATACACTGTATGACCACAAGTTAATTTGCCTTATTTAAAGCTCAAAACAATCATACAGTTTAATTGAGGGCCTGTCTGCAGTATCTTGACAAACTCACACGAGGCACAAAAATACCTACTTGTATATTTAACCTTTAAAGGGTATTTAAAGGGACCCATGCATGCAGAGTTGGATGGTAAACAAACTCTTCACAGGTTGATTACATCATCACTGTTGCATTATGGATGCAGTTCCGGAGCACATTACAAAGTACATGCATGAGAGCTAGGACACAATCAATTTTGACCACTTTTGTTTTCAATTTACACAACAGCTCCACAAACCTCTGGAATTATTCCAACTTGTGTAGCTTTAGTGAAATCCGAGTGTAAGCAGATGATTCTTGCATTATCACTTCAACCAATACCAAGACAGAAACACAGCGATAATTTTCTCCATTTACATCACATATATCAACCAAAACTGATTTCTCCGGATGTAAAATAGTTCAAAATATTCCCAGCAAAAAAATTGAGGTATTCTTGCATAAATGCATGTAGTTATGGGTAAACTGTAAATAGCATTAAAGGCACATTGTAATTTTCATACATGAAGTATAACTTCCAATATGAGATGTTGAATTGCATTTAAAATTCAATCCGAAATTCAAAATATACACAAATCTTTGTTAGGCACGGGAGATTGGACAAATCAATCATCTTAATGTCACTTTGTGATGTATTTGTGACACTGTTTTGAATAAAGAAATTGGACCTCATTTGGCAAAATGTTTTCTCACAAAAATAATGTCCCTTAACAATACCTGAACTTGAAGAGGCAAATATTTCCTTCACTATTCATTGGAGAAATCCAAACTGTTATCAAGTTGGTTTTAAAGAGAGTGTGTTCAGAAACTTGAATTGAAACTTTTGTATGATCTCATTTACAGTAATACAGTTGTCATGAAATGTCAAATGGACTTAAGTAAAGATTCTCTCGAGTTTACTTGGAGATGACAGACTTGATTAAAAGTATATTGAATACACATTACACATGCATAGACAAAGAAATTCTTGCTTTCAAACAGTTAAAACAACAGAACGCTTAAGTTTAAAACATAATTCATGATGGTATACTGAAGAAAAACAGGCTGAAACGTTACTGTACACATCAGAAAACTGGCAAAAAAACAGCATTTACTGGTACCATCACTGGCTACTGCATGAGAACAAGAGAGGTGTAACTCCACAATAAAATGTAAAATTGATTAAGGCCATTCTGGCTTTGAACAGAAAATATATTATATTACATTTAGACGGAAATACATGAATACAAATAGAAAAAGTATGAAGATTCCACTGGATATAATACACAATGCACTGACATAAAGTTTGGTTGAGTCAATATAGTTTTCGATAAAAGTACGACCCAGTACTGAGGAGTTAGTTTGTACTATATGAATAAGTAGCAATGCACGGAATAACTGCAACAGAGATAAATACACTTGTTTGCGTAAATTAATGTTTTAGATTTTCCCATAATGTATTTATGGTAAATAAATCAACAATACTCAATAAGGCAGTTTTCTCAGATGCATTTGATAACAAAATGGAAGAACAATGTTTTGCTTTATAAAAGGAAATGGCATGTACTGTGTGAATACTTTGAATTGAATTTATCATTGAATAATTCAATGCAGTGTTTGAATAGTGTGGTGACTACTTAATCATGAGGGGAAAAAACCTTTTACCGAACATTTCTCTTGATAATTTGGCCATCAAAATATACCAAATACCTCAATATGTCCAGTTACATTTTCAGACAATAACCCAGAATCTGTTGTGATTTGTGGGGAAAATGGGGGAAACTGAAGAAAAGATAATGAATAATTTATTGCCCTTCTTCTGGTTCCAAAACAGACGATTTGAGACACTAATGTGAGGTCAAAGATCTTTCACGCATCAAAAGAAAAAGAGAATTACTCCTAAACGGAAACATGATATTAATGAGAAAATCAAATGGAAATAATACAAATCATCCATTAAAATTAACAAAATGAAATAAAATCAAATTAAGAACAATAAAAACCATTTTGAATACAGTTTGCTGGTTTTTATACACAGATAAATCTCCAGGCTTTGCTGGTTTGTCGATTTTCTTGTGTTAGTTAGTACTGCTCTCCTCTCACATAAACAAAATCAAACTCCTTCTCTCCCTTTCTTTCTCTCTCTCTCTCTCTCTCTCTCTCTTTCCCTCTCTCTTTCTCTCTCTGTCTCTCTCTCTCTCTTTCTTTACATCTCTCTTTCTCACAATCCCCTACTAAAAAAGAAGCCATTTCTGCTTAAATCATGTATTAATCAGCACAGCAATGGGCATTGTGAATAAACAAAATCACAACAAATCTGAGCTACATTTGTGGATATACATGTAGCCCAATGGTACATGTATCTTCCACAACTATCTAAACAAAATGTTTTGAGGATCTGCAAAAATGATTCAATCTTTTGAGGTCTTTAATTGAATATATAGTAGCACCTTCCTTGCAAATATATTTACAATTACATAAATACCTTGTCATTTTTAGTAAAGTAATTTAAAAATGAATTTCACCATCCACAAAACTTTCAACATGAGTATAAAGTATGAAATATGTGTAGTGCAATAGTTTAAAGGGAAAGATCAAACCATAATACCAAAGATGCTACATGTAAATCTTCACCTACATCAAAGTATTTTGTCATTATTAGTGATCATACAGTGTTTGCTTTAGATGTACCCATCAAGCGAGAAATAATGGGCGTTAGGAACTTGAAAAGGGACAGTGAAAGTACTACGAAATAGGATATTTCCTGATTAGTTTGGACATCTGAATATATACGTTCTTCGTTGAAAACTGCCAGTACTGACGATGACTTTACAATTACGACATTCACTGTAATTGACACACATGTATAATTTACAAGATGACCACAAACACGTAGTACTGCTACAAACAGCCCACATGAAATGCTTTCTTTCTGTACGAGCGAGAAACATGAATACAAAGAGCTTTCAAAAACCCAAAATGGATGCTTCAGAGCAATTCTTTTGCCATGTACATAAAATAAGGCAGGCTGTTTGTTGGCTTTAATAGTGAATTAAATATAAACATAACCCAGTAGGTACTGTATAATCGAGAAAACATCTATACTTGAATACCTGTAGTCTTCTGTACATAAGGCAGCAATTTTCAAATGAGACCACATATTTTTCTTAACCTACAGCTGTCTTGCAAAGCTGCCAAGTTGAATACACTTTTATTTTAATACAATACGAACATCTTTGGTTGGACTTATACAAAAAAAAGGCACTATGTTTTCTGGATAGTGTAGGATAACTCCATAAACACCTGGGAGGTGTTTCACAAAGATCCTAAGTAGAACTTAACACTAAGTTGGACTTAAAAATTATGGACAGCCATTGGAGCCTTAAAATGAAATATATTTAAAAGCAGAAATTCAAGGATTTTAGACTTTTTTTTATAAATTCCACATCAAGAACATGAAACCTCCTTGATAATAGAAAATATGAATGATGTGAATCAACATTTTATGCCTTTTAAAACAACTTTTACAAAACATTTTCAAAGACGCTAACGGCTTTCCATAATTTTTAAGTCCAACTTAGAGATAAGTTCAACTTAGGATCTTTGTGAAACACCCCCCTGATCAAATATCGACTGTTGAGAGCCAGAAAGTCATTAACCCAAGAGATAATGCTCCTTTTGGCTTTGAGCAGACTATATTGTTATCACTGGTATGTACTGTTTGATCAAAGGCACTATTTGTATGCAAATGCAATAAAAGCAATAATCCTAATTGCAGGCAGAGTTGGTTGGTATATACTGATCACATGATCAAGATGATGGCAATGCATTGTGGGAGCAGTTACGGACCAGAATACGCATAGTAGTACAGTAGATAGAGGGCCAAGGCAGTGCAGTCTAACCAACGGAAAATTCCGAGGGTGAATTATATAAAAGCAACTTCCTCCATATAATCAATTTTGATACAAAACTGCTCTACAAGATGCCTCAAGCCAAGAAATGGCCCTGCATAATTTAGTACTACACAGAATGATGTACAAGTATATGTTGTTAGAGGAATATTACAATTGGTTAAGTATGATGCATATATTTGAATACATTAGTGGCCATCTATTTTGATGACCAGCCGGCATTCCCCATTTGCAAGGTGTGTTGACACACAGGCCACTGTGCACATCACATTGACATTCTGCATCAACACATCTCATCTCGTTCTGCTGGAGTATTTCAGCTGATATCTTGCGAATGTCCAATACTATGAAACTGCAGCTTCACCCTTCTTTGTGTGATGAACTTGGATTTACAAGCATATATCACAGGCCCAGCGTTGTACCGCAATGCCACCTGATGAGTGCAAACATCATAGATCTCCCGTAATGCAGTGACTAACTCGCTTGCAAACTTTTTACTCGCGGTTTTGTAAAGTATTGCAGACCTTCACCATGAGATACACACATACTAGATTTAATCAGTTGTAGCTCTTCTTGTACATGTAGGTTAGGTGTAACAACATAATACATAGGGTGTCAATTTGGGGATTGGGATGTTTAAAGGAAAATGAAGTGAGGCAAATAGCGAAGTTGTACTTTTAGATGATTCCATACATTTAGACAACATTTTGGGGATAAGCTTCCCGACAAAAATCACTCTGAGGAGATGTATATCAATCAATCCCCTCTCGGGTCGCCCTCAAAATCTCTGTTTGTCATCACATCAATTTGACATCATGTAGAGGAGGCTGCTGTGTTCATTGCCATGACAACCATCAACAGAGTACTGATATCGTCTCCCACCTCTGTGCCATTCAGTCAAGGAGTTGGGTTGATCATGTCCGTTTCATCATGCATTCTTCAAGGAAAACATCGTGCGCATGCATGGGATGAGTTCCCGACCACTAGCCCAAGTCCTTTAAAAAATGTTACTGTTACAGGATCTTGAAAGGCTACATCAAGACGACTGACCCATGACTCATGACCTTTGACCCTTGATTCTTTCCATAATCAAGTCCACCTGCAATCAAACCCACATCAATCAGAGCTGTATCCAGTATCATACTTTATCTTTAGCAAGGCTTGTTGGCTGCAGATGTCTCCTAAGTCTTGAAGCCCAGCAACAAGAAAGGCCGGCTCGATTGCAGGACAAAGGTCTTTAATAGTGGATAGTGGCCCTATAACCAGGTAAGAAAATTGTTGACATCGCCGACGTCGCCCACATCACTAAGGATATCAGAGTCGAGGGCCTCGGGGAGGGATGGGACGAGGTCGTCACTGTCCATGGAGGTGACTGCCGTGCCGCTGTCAGACGGGTCCATGGTGTCCATGGAGGCCATGTCCACGTTGGTGCTAGGGAGGGTCTCCAGGAAGTCACCCATACTGGCCAGGGGCGGGAGAGGGCGTGGTGCTTGCTTGTCTAACGGCTTGCGGTCTGTAGAGGGCGCTGTAAGAGAGGCAAGAATTTAACAAAATAGATGATTTATAACTGCTAATAAACTAAGATGAGACCGGGGACATTGGGAAAATTATCACAAGGGCATGGATGACATGAAAAAAAAGAAAGGGCTTGGTCACAACCTGACCTGATGATATTACTTCTATCTCTACATCAAAAGTTTTACTACAAAATTATTTGTGTTTTTTTAACTTCCACCTGGACCCAACAGTATACCTACTGGTATACCTAATTATAATACTAACCCTAAACCTAACCGATCACAAAACTTACATTAACCGGTATTCAGCCAGTATTCAGCTGCTGGTGGGTTTCAGCTTTGTCTTAAATCAAACTGAACAAAGATCTAAGACCAGGGTCAAGTAAGCATTCTCTTTGTTCAACATAACCTAGTTTCAGAGTTAGATTTGAATTCAATAGGTACTGGTCAAAGACCATGATATCTGTGACCATGGTTCAGTCATGTTCAAACATGAATTACCCAAAAACGTGCACTCCATGGCATTTCATTCTGAACCATAGAACTAGCACCATAATCTACCAAGGTAGTTCTTGGTTAAGTTTGCCTGGGGAATAAATATCCAGTCTTTTCTTTAACGACATAAAGCCTAGAGCAAATGTGACCTGAGACAAAGTTGGATCACCAGATCATCACCTGCGGCAAGTAGCAATGTAGATAAAATGCCTAGCTCTCAAGGACATAAGTGTTGTTACTCACCTTCAGATGAGTCCATGTCTTCCAGAGTGTTCAAGAGGTCTTCTGGCGTCCTGGGGTGGCTGACATTGCTGAGACCACACCCGCTGTCACCGCTCTCCTCTCGCCGGTGGAAGTTGGTGGTGTTGCCGTTACCGCTGCTCAGGAAGGGGTCAGTCCCACCGGTGATGGAGTCGTTGTTATTGTTGTTGGGCAGAGAGTCCCGCAGCTCACGTCGAAGAGCTAGCTCCTGCATGGTGGAGGAAAAAAAGAGATAAAGAGAAAGGGGGAAGAAGAGTAAGGTACCTGGATTTGCCTCATCATACATGGACATAAATGTGTAGATAAGTTAGGAGCCCCAGCTGATAGGACTATACATGACTGAAAGATTTTCTAAGTTTACTTTGTTCAAGATATTTTGTAAAACAGCATCTGAGGAACTCTGCTTCTAGTTAGTTCCTCTTTTCTTGTGCTATTACTATTATATTTGTCGATCATTGTATATTTTTTGTTATATAGTTATTCATTGTATTATGTTTTGCATGAGAAATAAAAACATTTGAATCAAGAACAGCCTCGCATAACAACTTTCAAGGCGAAAAGAATTCTACAATAACCAATCATGCACATGTTTACAAACTGGCTCGTGATTCTCTCTTCTTCTTTTTAATCCAGAATTCTCAATCACTACATTACCAAACCTCTTTTCACAGAGGACATATATGTTCTTGGATCCCTTCTCTTGATACATACATGTACTTCAATTAATATACCAAAAAATTCAGATAAAAGTTGGGCAAATTACACTTAGGATATTCAGATAGGTCTGCCTGTAATAACATGATATAAAAACAATCATTTGTGCTTGTGAAAAGTTCCTTTTGTACAAAGGACAAAATCAATTTTTCATTGATTGTGTAGAAAATGATAGATGTGTCTCGCAAGTAACATACATGAACATATAAATCTCCAAAGTGGATAGGTATACAGATGAAAAAGAAAGATATCATAGATTTGAATATCATTTGCCCTTGGAAACAAGGTAATATCAGAATACAAACAATCTTTTTTCAAAAGAGCAATGCATCCCATTTGTGCATGACTATTCTAAGCAAAAATTAAGAGTCAACTTTGATTTGTTTTAACATGTTTGGTTTTTGTTTGGTTTTATTTGTTGGTTTAATTATTTTCATAGAAACACATGTATAAGTATTTTACACAAATGTAAATGAGGTGGGAAAAAGTATCTATCTGCATGTATAATAAAGGCAACTTTCTAAAAACTAATTGCCGCAGAATTTTCGATAGGATGCTACATGTACTCATCAACATATTTTATAATGAATATCATAGTCCTACATGGGGTCTATACATGTAAATGTGTTTACATGACAACCTTTAGCTGAAAGTCACTTTCACTTCAAACTAGACTACACCAGATTTCTCTCTCTCTTTCTAAACAATGAAGCAGAAAGTTAGGGGGTTAGGGGTACTGTTGACAAAGGGTTCCTGAAAGCCGACTAGCCGAACACGCTGACAGATCATCACCATAAGAGGGCTGCAAGCCTCTCTCCCCACTGTGAGATGAACTACTTTAGAAACACACAGACCCAGCGGTACAGCCCCGGTCAAGGAGAAAAAGACTTAGGGTGGATAATGAGCCGTCTTGGAGGAGCTGAGCAGAGGAGGACCGTCTAGCTACTGGGTCAGTCAGGGATCTAGGTCATTGCATCTGAGCTGATAAGTTTTCTCTTTGTTTATTGGTCCTTTAAAAGACTTCAATATTACGATAATTGGTGATTGCATGTGGTCTTGACTCTTAAAAGTTTTCTCTGTATTTTTGGGGTACTTTAAAGTTATCAATATAGTAATTTTATACAAGGAAGGGTTTTGACTATAGGTCTGTATTACATGTTACAAATTGATGCCCTTTTGTCTCTTGAGTTGAGCTGGTGCTTGAGGGAACTATGAACTATCATACATGAAAATTGTGTTTCATGATGTAGAATGGAATTGCAATCCCCCCCCCCCCCCACGGACCTCATTCTAAACCATTTGTACCGTTAAGTGTTTACAACTAGGCCACCTCAACATATTAGCCTATATATCATCATAATCAGAATTACTATTATTCTTATTGATCCATTCCCATTGTAATTAACAGTCCATCCCAAATAATATCTATTGGGCCTTGTTACAGTAAACACAGACATTAAGAATGAGATACTGGGTAAGTGAGATGCATAACATGAAAGCTCAATACATGCATCATCATCATCATCATTACTGTCTTCACAGAGTGGGAGTTAGGCATATAGTCACTATGTTTGTGTATAAATTGACAACTTTTCATTATAATGTTCTTGAGTTTGTATTTACCATGGTTCATATAAATTTGTTAATGTTTCTAACTTTGACTTTGGTAGAGCTGTTTTATATAGACCAGAGACATGTATTTAGACCTTTAGACAATTTTGAACAGCTATGGGGCTAGACACGATACAGAATAAACACAGGACCCCTGACAAGCTAAGCTCCGAGATTGGGTTAGCAGAGAGATGCCAAATAAAGCTTGACAGTACATCTTGACTGATGACCTCATGAACAGCGTCAACTAGACTCGATGGACAGACCCTTCCAGTTTGAATTTAAAGTCATATATATATATGTTTGTATGTTATTTTAGTTAATTATATGTTGAATGTACATCTATGCATATTTGTTCTCATTTCTCTTTGTAACTCATTCTAATTCTATCCCTCTGTGCCTCAAAAATACTAGATCGATGGCTCATAACAAATGCTGTATTTATTTATTATTATTATTAATCCTTGAGGAGCACACATTCAGAGCATAGACAAGCCTACAAATAATTTGTTAAAATCATTACACTCCACACCGAGAACATAAATTCTAGAGTAGATAATTAGCATATAGGAGCACAGCACTTAAAGTGTAAAAATAGATATGCCAACAAGGACTAGAGGGCTACAAATAAATATACTCCACGACCAGAAAATAACCTATAAAGCACATAAATGGTTGTTCAAACCAGGCCTATGAATAAATAATAAATTGATAACATCAGAATCCAGAAACTCTAACCTTCGAAGCGCATAAAAAGTATATTATCTAACAGACCTAACAGTAAAATGTCCATATATATGAAATCCACAGTATACACTTTTAGATCATTGGGTTACTTGGGTTAAGTAAAGTTTGCTTTTATTGATATCTGGATTATCAGTCAATGTTGATCTTCTGATTATTCCTTTGTCTATTGACATGTTCTTAAGACCAGGGTGGTCTTATTATCTCAGAAGTTTCTATGCTATCAAAACTCACAATCAACCCCTCAAAAAATTAAATTGATGCTCCAATGTTCAATTTAGTTGTGCATGTGGGAGGCAATGAATCATGTGACAAGTCTACTGTCTTTTACTTTAGAGCCAGAAGGGGGCTATAACTCTGTGTTAATGTATATTGGTTATAAAGCCCTTCTAGCTCTAAAGAGATGACATAATAAATAAAAATAGTTATTCAAGTTTCCAAAGTTTTGATTTTATAGCAACCCCCACTTATCCACATTTGAAATTATTGTCTTTTGAGAGCCAGAGCTTGCAGGGGCATTAAATCTGTTTAAAGATATAAAGTTAAATTCTGGTGATGTCATCTTGTAGCACATGAGTATCAGTGAAAAAAATACACGGCTCAGGGCGAATTTGCCCCCGAAATGCCCAAAAGAGCCCCCGTAAATTTGCATAGAGTTCAATGCAAAACAAATTTTAGAGTGTTATTTTTAAGGCAAGCTTGAAAAGTAGCCCCCCAAAAATAAAATATTATTTGTTTCCCTAATGAGTATTGGTGTATACTGTGAGGTTTTAAAATCATCATAGCTATATACGAAATTGGCCAAAAAAAGAAAGACAATACAGCACTATTGGTAGAACAAGTTCCCTAGCTGGGAGCTAGGAGCTGGGACTGGAGACTAATCTTTTGGGGAGACTGACAGGGAGGCCAAAAGAAAAACATCTTGGATTACTCCGCCTCCTCATTGGAGAGGGTCATGGCCCTTGTGCAGCTATAATCAGCACCAATACATCTCCCTTTCTCCTCCGCTCCTAGCGAGCGAAGGCGACCGACAACGTATGATTACATGGAAAAGTTTGTTCGTAACTCGCCATGATGAGTATTAAAGCCCTTAGCGAAAGATGGTCATGGTTAAGTTAGTGTGTTGGGAGTACGCTCCTGTGTTCCTGGGCAATGGTATCAAAAGATTGCCCCAATTTTATTTTTGTCGTCTTTCCTCGAAAATGAGCATCGAATTGAAGACAGCACTTGGTGAATTGCACACAGAATCTTTGTGTATAACTTATCAATTCTTCTCATGTTACATGTAGTTAATGAATAGCAAGATACCTGCATAATTGTTGACCATTTCACAGATTTCTACAATCGATTACTAAGATTGAGAGATTTAAACAAATTAATGTAGATCTGCCTCCCCCCCCCATCCTCCCTACTTGCGGTTTATATTCTCTACCTCTCTCAGCTTGCCTGACCTATCCTATGAGGATCCCCATCCACTTCATCATATTCATTTGAAACTGTTTCACACAAATGTGAGCGC
This sequence comes from Strongylocentrotus droebachiensis, assembly GCA_035222895.1. Classification (NCBI taxonomy): domain Eukaryota; kingdom Metazoa; phylum Echinodermata; class Echinoidea; order Camarodonta; family Strongylocentrotidae; genus Strongylocentrotus; species Strongylocentrotus droebachiensis. The sequence goes on from JAVYIG010003983.1 coordinate 133,473, forward strand.
TGACATTTCAATCAACCTTCCACGAAATCTACAATTTGACTTGAATCTTATGACTCGTCAAAGAGGTAGGGGGTATTTTGGGGGGTATAGCAAGTTCGGAAATAGCCATTCTCCTCTCACGGGAATCACAAGGTATGTTCTCATGTGTATGTGAGGCCATCAGCTTGCGCATTGAAGTACCTCATTCACATACACCCACAGCTGCCCCAAGAAAGCAACAAACAATTCTATTCCAAGCAATCCCAAAATACATCATGATCTTCCCCATGTTCAAACAAATAGAATTCATTGTACAGCTAAATGATACATGTAAGTTATATTCTATTTCTATTCTCGATGTTGTATAAAGAAACGTTGTATAGCGAAATGCATTTTGTGAGCTTCGTTTCATAACGAAAACTAAATGAATGAGGGTTGTCAAAACAAATTTGATGAAAATATCATTAACTTGTATTTTTTCTCCTAAGTGCCTTCTCCCTTGGGGAACAACTCAAAATATAATATGTATAGCACATTATAACCTCTAAAAAGAAGAAGACCTTCACATTTAAAATTGACATTTAAGTTATTTTGTGTGTTGAAAGTTGTCCTGTGCTACATCACATTCAGATTATCGATTTAGCCATGTTGAAGTGCCCATATGAACAGCCCCTACAACTTCCTAAAATACACAACTTTCTTTCTTTTCTTTTTTTTGAATTTCTTTTAAACTTTCCCCAGTCTGCTTATCTGATTTTCTGCTTTCTTTTAGAGTACTTAAGGGCGCGTTCATGCTTGATTTTGACGGCCAGAATCAGGCATCTGTTACGTGTTTAGTTTAAAACACGCTTGCGTTCATGCTCACTTTTGTAGAATCACCGAAAAACGGCGATCACGAACGCCGATCGTAAACTCACAAAAAGATGCGTTTACAATTGTAAACGCGTTTAAATGGGGTCAACGCACTGACCTCTAGTGGGTCTACGTAGCATGCACAGTGAAGGTCACACAAGGCCACACAAGGAGAATTGCCTGGATGAGCCAGAGAAGTAAGCATGAACAGCTACACCGTGGAACTGCGATCACGATGAGCGTTTACGATGAGCGTTTCAGATCGCTCATTCTACCTTCAAAATCAAGCATGAACGCGCCCTTAGATTTGTATTCCTCATCTCGAGAGACAGAAGGGCATTAATTCTTTGTTAGAGCCTTGACTTTAATTCCTTCTTTCTTTAAAGAGAAGGTTGAGTTCTGGGAAGAGGTGAAAAATAATTTGTGAGCGTTACTCATTCTTATTATGCAAGTGTGGAAGAACATCAGATAAGACATGTTCCCTGAAAAGCATGGCTCTTCAAATGCCTTCATATTCTAAATATGCATGTAACATCGTAAAAATCGGGGGGGCCGGCTTTTTACGCCACGTGTTCGTGTAGTCCCATATACATCTTTCTGTGTACAGTGTTTGTAACTTTACCAAGACTTGGCCAAATTTCTTATCATTTTGATGATTCCAGAACCTTGCAATACACACAAATACTTATATGCTAGATGATCAACCTTTTCTGGTCGGTTCCACACCGTTTCTTTCACAATGCAATCGCATGACCAGAACTCAACTTCATCTTTAAGCAGACTACATTTATTACTCTTGTGTTGATTAAATTGCCCATGCACAGTACAATGAACATCAGAACATACTTAAAAGCACGGCATGGTGCTAGAAAAACCGTAACAAGGCAGTGAAACAAACAGCAGGGCGTCGCTAACTCACAGTTCACAATCGAGATCAATTGCTATGCCCCTTGTTATCGAGTTGTTTTCAAATGTGGAAGAACATGTGTGGAAAAAAGTGAATGCAAACCAGCATCATCCTCTGTCAATGACCCCAAACTGGCCCTACTTTCAATCAAAACATTTAAGGTAATCAGCAGCTTTGGTTACAAGCAAATCTAAGAACTTCAAGCTCACTACAAATTTATTTAATTAACAATTAAGTATCATTATTATAAGCCTACATAATTGATGGATTAGAAAGGATTCTAAGCAGAAAAAAAGTAGCTTCAAAATGAACTAGCAGAGAATGTTGGTATTAAGCAGTTAGCTTAGAGATTGTCAATGTTTTTCTGTCTATTGCACAACATAATGTAAGGCCAGTAATATCTGAACATAAAGAAAGAAAAAGGGACAAATGGTTCTAGTTCTGGAAAGATTGAGGAGCTGTTGTAAATTAAGCTCTCATTGCAAGATTCCTAAAAGAGCAATCCAACTCTTGTATTAAGTTCATTTGTATGAAAGCAGAAAAATAAGAGAAACAGAATGGCGAAAGCTTGAAATAAATCGGACCAATACTAATTACTAAGCGAGTTATGAATGTTTGAAATATGACATAACTGCAGCTATGCAAATGTGAAACTGACAATGCTGTCAGTGGATTACGACACTTTCTTTTACAGTTTTGTGCTACCAAGTTTGGATTTACCTTTAAATACTGTTTTAAATACAAATTTCCCTATTCTAACAGACAGAAAGTGGACCTGTATAGAACAATACATGAATCTGATGAAGGATCACCGCACTCTTGGGAGACTTTAGGGCAATGTCCTCCAGTCTTCTAAGAAATCTTCCTGGGGGAATTTGGAGGAGTCTGGTTTGGATTTGTTTCAGGGTTTGTTTAAAGAGGATGGATTACTTGATTCCAAAGAAACAGGAGAAGAAAGATGGTTTGATTAGTAATCCTATGATCTATGTTCTAGTACATGGAGTGTGCTCTGTTGAGATCCAGAAGAGCATTTATTCTGTGATAAAGTATATAAGTTACCGGTAAGCCCCTTCTTGCTGTAAGGGAAATTTTTAAAGGCAAGATTGATGAGCGAGTATGGCTATGAGTCTAAAAAAATGAGGCCTATATATCAAATATGAGAAATATTATTTCTCATCAAAACAATACTCCAGGTAAAATCACTTTATTGGATCATCAAGAATTTAGGAAGCAGGTTCACATTAATAATCATTATTATACTGTTATTTGATTGCATTTTTGTTGTTGTCTTTAGCCTGTATATAGGTCTACAAACAAGTAGACTATAATAAACTATTTTGTTGTTGTTTTTGTTCTTTTGACTTGTTTGTTTCATGCATTAGTTGATATTCAATAAAAATATTATTTTAAAAAGAGTAAAGCCATATATAATGCAGAGATTTCCTGCCAGTTCAAACCAGTTCTTGAACTTTAAAAATATGCATTGGGAATTACCTGAGCTGGCTTGTGAATTCAAGCCATAATAAAACTGTCGTTCCATAATTCACCTCGTTATAAATATGTCCCAAACCTGAAATTATTTTCATATGTTTTGATACAAAAAGCTGAAATCCCCTTTAGATTTTGAGATTCAAGTATTCTAGATTACCCCTTATGTCATCAAGGAGTTTAGGTTACAGAGAATAGCGTATTCTACAGGGGATTGTGGGTAACGTACATTCATTCTAAAGGTATGTTGCATTATGTGTATGCCATACTGCATCAATTCACCAGTGCTGCATGGAAATATAAATGGAGGGAAAGTGAAGAGGGAGGAAGGAGGAGGAAGGAGGAGGTGGAAGGAGGGGGGAGAAGGGGGAAGGAGGGGGAGAAGGGGGAAGGAGGGGGAAGAAACTTTCTGCAGTATAGAAGGAAAGCAAAGGGAAGCAAAAGGGTTATATGGGGCAGACAAAGAGGAATAAATAGGGTGATGGGCAGAGTTGCTGTAAGGGGGCAATAAGAAGGCAGAGAGATAGAAAGGGGGGGCAGATGGGCAGACTGGGGGTAGGAGGGAGGCAGTAAGGGAGAGATGGGGAAGATAAAGAGCCAGATAGGGTGATGGGCAGAGGGGAGGACTAAAGAGGGGGGGGGGGAGAAAGGAACAACAGAGACAAGGGAAGCTTTTATACACAGACATACAAGGACACCAAGTACATGTAAGTTCAAAAGATTAAGAATATAGACTATTTACAAAATTATATCAAAAGGAATTTAATCAAAAATTTAATAGAAGTGAAAAGATACACAAAAACAAACATAAAATAAGAATAGGTGGGAAAGTGGATATTTAAAATTTAGAAGAAAATGAATAAGATAGCACAGTGAAGAAGGGCGTAATGAAAGAAACATGGCTGCCAAAGAAATAAAGATTCACGTGGAGCGATCTGGACGATAGCCAAGTTTCAAGAACATGAAGAGGTTTCTTAGAAAGAAAACATCCCCGGCACACAATGAGGGTTGCATGAGGTCATTTTGACTCATTTAAAAATCTTTCCAGACTCTACAATAACGATAAAGTAGCTTAGCGGAATGAAGTGGTATGAGAGGACAAGTCTGGAATGCAAAATGCAAAATGCACAATAGTTGAAAATCATTATGTTATCACACAGAAGTAGACCAACAATGTTGGGTTATGGAGCTGGTAAATGCATATATACCACTTAGATGAAGCTTAAACATAATCTTGGGTTCTGGTTCTGGTTTAAAAAAAATTGAAACAGTTTCTATTCAAATTCAAACCAATTATTAAGCAGTACAAATAAATGACTCTTGCTAAAGAAATTTGAAAGAAATTGTGTAATTGCGAAGAAAAGCAAAATAAACATCGATTTCTGTAACAGCTGGGTCTTTTTCAAAACTCACTAAAACCTACTGTTTGGCTGGTTTGGCTCCCTCTCTCTAAATTCAGATAATCAAAATTTAACTTCTATTTACCAAACATCATTATTTATCATGCATTGGCGTTCCAGCTGTGTCTTTTCTTTGCACCACTTCATTTTGCTATACTACTTAAGCCTACATGCGATGTACGATATGTCAAAAATGAACTTTTCATCAACAAATATCACTAATTATCATGCATTTTGCCTTCCGGATGCGTCTTTTCTTCGTAACACTTCATGTTGCTACGCTACCTAAGCCTACGTGCAATGTAGGATGCCTTTGATATAGATAGGAACCCCTGTCCTGTCCATGTTAGGGGGCCTTATGGGCTAATGACAAGTACAGCTTTCTCTAATCAGATTTATAAATCATAACCTTATGTAAAATCATTTAACAAGGAAAGCACACTCGCTGCTCGTATTAACCATGAAGTTGATAGAGAGAGGTACATGTACCATCGAGGGATTATAAACATTTTAAAGGGGATACTCATCCCATCAAGATGATTTTAGTTTTCTAAAAGATAAAAAGTAATAAAAAGAGAATAAGGTCAGAAGAGAAAAGGAGAAGAAAGTGCTTGATTTGTTTTTTCTCAATTCATGAAGTTACTACAAAAATAGGCAACTCTTTTCTTATATGTTCTCCCCTATTACAAAGGTACCACTCGCCTTTCTTTCTCCTTAAATCTTACATATTTTTTTCATTTTTTTTTCAACTAAGCATTGTATTTAGAATATACATGTATCGTCATTTTCTTAGCAGTTGTAATTAAGTTTAATAAGTTGGTGTATTAGTATTTCACTGTCATGTTAAATAATTTCTTTCTCTTAATCTACAATTAGTTAAGTCACTAATCAGACTACATGTATGTAATTATACCTTATACATTTGTTCTATTGCTCTCCGTTAACGAGCATACAGATGGCAACACAGTATGTGCTACATAAGCCTAACACTTTTATTATTACTATCATAATCAACTTTCAGTGCTACACAAAGTCAACAGTGACCATCGGTCTTCCATACACCCTCTACAAAGATTTGTCCTATTTACAGACACTCTATAACGTAAACTATCATTAAATGTCAAACTCACAAAGCCAGCTCAACTTCTAGTCTGCATGCACAAACCCTTGTTGGTCATCTTATGTAAAAGAGTGTCTGAATTGCGAGACTACGCAGACTGTACAATCTACTGCGCTATAAAGACCCCGTTCTATAATTGTATTTGATACAACTAGAGTTAAAAAGTGACAGAGCTAGTCTCGGCACAAGACTTTCTAATGGAATCGTGTTTTGGTGTCAAATTAGAGTCTGAGCCTGAAGACTACTTGAGTTCACTGATTGGTCTGTTATACATCGTGTATGTTAACATACTCAGGGGTTGCCCAGACGACTCCAATAGCCATCCAATCTAATAGCTAGTCTAGGTCATCACACCCTTTTAAAATTTGGAGGATGTTGAAATGTGGATGATGTTTAGATGCGGACTGTATCCCCGGTGTACAACTGAAAGACGTCCCTTGGAGCAAGTGCTACCACCTACCAACATACTTACATGTAGGCCTTTATGTTACTTGGATAATATAAACAACAAATAGATCAACTGCAGGGAGACCAGACCACACCTGAACCCTGACCCGAACCCTGACCCTAACCCTGACACTGTGGCATAAACCTGACCCGACCATGACCCTAATGGTCTAACCCTAACTAACCCTGACCCTAATCCTAACACATCATACTGATGTGTACCAGAATATTCTGCAGTTGAGCCAAACCAATCAATATCTGCCTTGCTAAAAACTGAGTGGCACTGGTGGGATCACGTCTGAAACGGTAAGCTAAACGAAGTTGGAGTTTCTGGTGTAAGTTGGCAAGACTCCAGGGCTGTAGGAGGCCGGGGCTAGGGGGTACATGGTCTACGCAAAACCAGCTGCACTCAATTGTATACACAGCCTTTTTGTCACGACCAACCGACCATAGTTTACGATGCCAATGGCAGAATAACCAGGTTCCAATTTGGAAAAGCCAAGCAGAGATATATATAAAAGAGAGAAAGAGGACTTGAGCAATGGTCCAGAGCTGCTCTTCGCTGGTGCCAATTACCCGTTTCATCTTTTTGCAATGACGACCTTCGTCATTGCCTTGTTTTCGTTCACATTCTGCCCCATTAATATTCTCCTTTTCCTCCTTTTCCTCCTTATCGTCAGGAAATCGCATTCGTTTTGCACGTAGTGTTTGTGACTCCTAGTTAGGTGCTTTCCTCATGTCCTTTTCCTTTCAAATTTCATAGGCATAGTCTCTAACATCTCATCAAGGTCACTACATTCTTCGATTTTGGAAATCACTCATGCATGACCGTCCAGGCGCCATTTTGTCCGTTTCTGGTCCATTTTAAGGCCTTTATATCTTCCTTCCTATCTCCACTATCCTTCATCCTACAAACTTCTAACAAATTCCTCTAGATAGTCTGAGAGATGTTCTTTCATCTGCGACACATGACTTGACCTTCAAAATGCCATCTTCATACTCGAAATTCAAATCTAAAACCGACTCCGTCAAAAATCTCTCAAGTTCTTGAAAAATGGACCCCTAAATAATCTAAAACTGCCATAACTTTCTCATATAAATTCGGTTTTGTATTTAAATCTCACAGTATCTTTATCTCATAATTGCACATAGCCATGCCAAATTTCACGCTCCAATGGCTTTGCACAACATAAATAGCGCCCTCTAAAGTTCTGGGAATTGGCTTTCTGTCTGTGGCCGTATATCCATAATGGCTTGGCAAACCCGTACCCTTTTTTGGATTTAGATACTTGAAGATATGCCCTTTCCAGCCATATACAAAATTATATACCCTATCACTGACCAAATTTGAGAAAATTGCCCTCCAAATTCGCCATTTTCAAGAAAATTCCGAAATAACTTCAACTTGCTCTAAAATGGCGATCTTTATACCTACGTCGTTGAAACTTGGCAGACACATGTATCCATATACGTGACAACTGTCTGCTAAATTTGGGAAATTTTAATAACGTCGGCGCAAAGTTATCGCCAAAAATGATGAATTTGCTATGCATTACGTAATAGCGCCTATAATGCGTGCAGTACATTGCGTGCAGATGACAATGGTGTCAAACTGACCGCAATGAAGTGCCCTTTCGAATGATACCAAGTATGGTATATGTTTACACAGAAAATTGTGAGTAAATCGCATTTGAACAAGGGTCACTATACGAATTCCGCCCGATTATAACACTTATCGGCCATGACGTCATTTCTTTCAGACTACTTTTCGCCCCCTAAACATCCTTTTTTTTCCTTGAAAATTTGCAATGACATTCCGAGATGCAATACGCAGGGCACCTCGTGGCCTGATTTTTGAAATTGGTCAAGGGGGCCATTTAAGACGCCATTTTGTCCTTTAAATCTATTTTACATCACATGTTTTGATAGGATTATCATAGAAAAAAAGAGAGGAGTTTACAATAACGACCATGAAATTCTCTTTCCAATGATACCATATACGGCCCATAAAGAGACATAAAGAGAGAGAGAAAAAACAATTTAACTCCGGCCATAATACAGATCCTGCACGTTTTCCGCCCATTCATTACACGCATTGTCTATGGGGCATATCGGGTTCACGCTTTTGGCCCCCAGAACGAACTTGATTGCAATGTGAAACATGCACCAAATCCCATTGGTTTGTGCACGCAGTGCTTGCGAGCCCTTTCTAGGTTCTTTCCCCTATCCCAATTTCTTTCAAACTTCGTAGGCATAGTACCATCCCATCAAGGTCACTGTTGATGCCTTTCTTTCGCCCTACCTGTCTCCAATATCACAGAAGCTACAGACTTCGTGCAAATTGCTCTGGATAGTCCGAGAGAAGCTCTTTCGTTTGACACGTAGAAACACGGCGTCATTGCACGCACATCGTTGTGACACGATTGCATTTCTAGTTGACATCTCATATTGTGAATCTGTGATTCTGTGTATCAGGCTTTATATAGACTTTAAAGTGAAGATGGTGATGGTGAAAATAATGGGGAATAATATCCTAAATGTCTGACAGGTAAAACAAGGGGCACACACATAAAGGTAAAGGGAAGCACTTTTAACTATTTCACAGGAAGCATTGCTATCCGAGGTCCAGTTCAAGCTTGTTTGGGCTGATGCAGAGGCATCTACATGTACATAATATAATGAGGTAAAGTGAGAATATAGGGCAAGACATTGCAATCCTGCATGTAAGCAACCCTGGTATAAAACCTGGAGCAAGCAGACTTTGTGCGACTTAAGAAAATGGAAACAAGAAACTTCAATCGACCGCAGCTGATTTTAAAGGGAAACACTGATATCTCAAGCTCGAGCTTGTTTCGAAAGGCTAATAAGAACATAGGCCTAGATGCTCCTATTCTCCATGGAGGCAAGTCTGGTATAAAAATTATATAAAACCTAAAGCGAGCAGGGTTTGCACGATTAAGACAAAAAGCCTTCAATTTTCTAAATCTGACCATCTTCTTTGACAAGCCCTGCTCCAATTTGAGCTTGTACAGGCTCATGGAAAATCATGTACCGAAGCAAAGTAAGAATTTAGACCTAGATATCATGTGATCAGAGCAAGAAGGACATTAACTCTTTGATAAGCCATACAAGTTATCGCCCTTCTGGCTCTGCATGGACGGTATTACAATCCTGCATGCAGGCAGGGCAGGCAACCCTGGCTGGTATATAACCCAATATAAAAACCAGGCACCGGTCGGTCGGTCCTGGTGAATCTGATTCTCTGCTCCTCGTCTTGAATTACCATCCAATCAGCAAGCGTGCACTACTACATGCCCTCAATTTTAATGAGCGATACATCGCCCGTTAAGAGTCAAAAGGGCATTAAATGGGTGTTACTTGATAGGGGATAATTCCCTTCTAGCTCTGAACATGTGATATTTTATAGGCCAGACTGTGTGCTTGGTTTTTCTTGTCAAACCCTATCTGCAGATGGCATCATAATGAATTAGGCCTAAAGGAAATTTAGAAATGAAAAGAAAAATCAAAGTGTACAGAAATTTATAAAAATCTACCCTCAATCTGCCCCTCCTTCCTTCTTGCCTGTTATCACTTTATTACCTGCCATCAGCCCCCCCTAAAAATACATTATATCTGCATGATTTTATCAGTGTGGAAACATAGGCCTTTGACATACACATTGAATCAATAAATGCCGATCTGAAGGAGAAAGATTTTAATCGTGATTCCAGAATTCCTTCAAATCAAATAAAAGAATATAATAAAATCATGTGCATGCATCAAGGGACACAAGCAACAAACACCATTTTGTTTGTGGTAATGACAAACTCTGTATTTGTACCAGTACCAAGGGACAAGGACATACTGAACTTTTGAAAGTTCAGCAGCCCCATTATGCAGGCCCGCATTATGGCATGAACAACAAAAAAGAAGAGAAAAACTTTTGATGACGGATTATTTCAGCAGCACTATAGGATGTTTTTCTGCTGACTGAAGATTGTCTGATTTAGGCCGACAGCCCAGATAAATGTAATCTTTTCATCCTCCATTTTTTTTTCTTTCTCAAAAATCTTTTTTTCAATCATTAATAACAAGCAAGAGAAATGGGGCTAAAAAACAACTCCGGGTAAACATCGAGCCCCTGTTTGATCATAAAAGACAGGGTCGAAGCAGAGAAGGGAGGAAGGACACGATTCAAAGATCTACCCGAAAAAAATTGAATGGTGTTGTGATAATGTGCACTGATGTGGGACCATTTGACTGGCTAAAATAGAGATTAGTCCCCCAAATATAAGCATATCAGTCTCTTTTTTCGTATTTTTTCAATGTTGACTTTTCGCTTGAGTTGAATCGCTCAAAAACAAGCTGAAAAGGGAGTACTGGATCTGTAGAGATAGGAGGCGGTGCGTGATGCATGTATGTATGGATGAAGAACAAAGTTGAACAGTTTGGCACTGCTGTATACGATACTGGTACATATCATGATACATTGGTTTATACAGAAGGTAGCAAGTGCAGTGAAATTCAGTTGCTTCCAGATAGGCCACCACTAATATATGGTGTAGAAGTGATGTAGTCGATGGTCTTATCACTTGACTTAAAATGCAAAGAGCATGGGTTCGAGCCCCAGCATTATGTCCTTAAGCAAGGCATTTTTATTGACATTGTTCCTCTCTACTTTGGTGATAATTGGGTACCGGGTAGGATGTGTATGTCATTGTTGTTGGAATAGCAAGCATAATATTCCTAATTATACTTCCAACAATTAGTCATGTTGTGTTCTGATGCGCCTTTTCTTGCCACATTTCGCTGAGCTACTTTACTGTAAGCAATGGAATGTTTAGGTTTCTATTATTTAAGCATTCTATTACTGATGGGGCCAAAGAACATAGAAATGTTGCCATAGAAACAAAACCCAAAAACAAAAAACAATGATCATGCATCATGGTATGACAGGAATAACATGCAGGCACCAAATACAAGTAGTTTATAACAAAAATAGAAGAATCTATTGTTAAGGAAACACATGCATATATACCAAATAACTCAGACAATGTAATTTCTAACTATAAAATAAACTACACACAATCACAATTAACAACACAAGTCTCATTAGTGCTCAAAGCAATACTGAACTGATGAACTGATGAACTGCCTGCCATAGCATACTGTTATTACGAAGCACCGTCTCATAGTCAACTTGCCAACAGTGCATAACCCAATACCAAATTTCCACTTCGCAAGTTCGCAGACAGAGGATCACGGGACCATACTGCTACAGCTGACCTGAGATGGCGCTAGAGGGAGTTTTGCGGAAGTGCTTCTAGTGCGGTATGGCTTTAAGTTCATCTGCTGAGACCGAAAAGAGTGTTGCTTCAACAAAGAGTTAATGCCTTTCTAGTTCTCAACAGACAAAATATACCAACCATACAAGCAGTGAAAAAAATACACAGGGGCGCAGGGCGAAAAAGCCCCCGAAATGCCCAAAAGAGCCCTCGAAAATAAGAAAAGAGCCCCCTTAAATTTGCGTAGAGTTCAATGCAAAAAAATTTTTAGAATGTTATTTTCATGCAGGCAAGGTTGAAAAGTAGCCCCCGAAAAATAATTATTAATTTTTTCCCTGCATACAAGTATCACTGTTTAAATCTTATTATGGCAAAGACGGGATGAATATGATTATTGCTGAGTTCTTTTTGTTATCAATAAATTTCCTTTGAAGGAATTCTTGAAATATCACTATCTGAATTAGTGTTGAATGACTCTTTGTATTTTAATGTTGTTGTTTCTGTTGTTGCTATTATTGTCATCATCATCGAAACCATTATCATCATTATTCTTAAGCAATCACTATTATTATTTCATTAGACATGAAACATTTTTGACAGCTGATGTTCAGCTTTAATATGGACTTTTCATGACCTTGAATTTCCTAGTAGTAGCAGGCACCAATGATACTTATATGGATCTATGGTAGATGTATTGGAAACGAGGCCACTCGTGAACCATGGATCTTTGGTAGATGTATTAGAAACGAGGCCACGCGTGAACCCTCCACCCTCCATATTGCTATTCCATCTATAAATCTTGTCATAAGATTAATGGAGTCGATTAAGTGCCAACTTACAACATATGGTCATGCTAACAATCTAACCGTTTAACTCATTTCAATTAAGGTGAGAAAGGATTTTAGAAGCCAGGGTTAAACGTCTATATCCTTTCTTAGGTCAAACTAGATAACTGTCCTCTAAAAATATGATACAAATATACAGAATTACAGTAAGCTATATATGAAACTTCCCCCCTTTTCTACTCATATTTTCGTTTCCAGTAGCTCAAGAAATGTTTCAATCTTGGGTGAAATTCATTCTGGTGATTGACCCATTAAAATTCAAGATTATTAAATTTGTAATTTACAACAATGATTTTATGATTCAAATGGTGGAATTACAAGTTATAGACCACAGCTTTTCATGACATACTGAACATGCTAAGGCAAAGAAATTTGCGTTTAGAAAAAGCGGACAAAAGTGTAATCTGTCATGTCCTTTACCCTACATCTTTAGGGTTTCCAAGGGGAATTTATAATCTATCATTTTTATAACATGTTTCTATGCACTACCGTTAATATCCGTACTAGATTCACTGAACCCTCCCAAAATCACAGACTTTTCATGCCGTTGAAACAAGTAAACAGAAATCCTTGTTCTTTTTGTGTCATGTTTGTTGCAGTTACAAAGAGTCCTTTGACTTTTAAGTTGAATGGTGTGAAATTGTCTATGTATGTGACTCAGCCAAAAGTGCCTGAATCACTGGTGATTGAGATATTGTATAGGACTCTAAATTTTGTTTAAGATTATCTAAATTAATCTAAATTGCAAAAGACTTTACAAGAAACATCTTCTCTCTCTTTATAACGCATAATTTATTTTAAGACCACACCTATATTACTAATACTCCTCCTTTTTATTTTTCCTTTTTCTTTTTCTTTTTTTCTCTTTTTCCCCCTCAAGTATATGTTATTATTACTTCTGCGGATGCACCATTTTCCATTTATATTTTGAATGCTGTTATGTCAATTTATATGTAATTTTGCTATTGTTACATGTTATGAAATAACATATTTTATCTTTGTATATATTGTCATGATGGAAATAAATTTCAATTCAATTCAATAAAATCAGTTCTGAAAGTCATGTCCATTACGCTGGCATTGCCTTATGGTTAAACAAAATAAAAACTTACATTTTGAAATCTGTCGCTTCTAGGGAAGAGGTTGGGGCAGGAGGACAAACTTTTAGGATTCTGCTGCGCCTGGGGATAAGATTGAGACAAAAAACACACACACCGATAGAAAACCAGACACATTTCATTCAAAAACAAGTTATCATATAAAAGGAGACACTAAATCATAAATAACAAAAGCAAAACATATAACAAATGCATAATGTGACAAAGGTTCCACTTTGCATATAATTTGAAGAATTTGATTCACCAGGCAAAATTAAACTGAATCTGATGGCAAATACTCTGATATTTTCAAATTATATTTTTCAAAGTTTGGCTCACCCTTACGGGCATAAATGTAAATTATACTATTTTGGCGACCAACCAGAAATGTACAAGTGGAACCTCTGATATATTATGCAACATGATATGAAACAGAAATGGTTATGGTTAAAGAAACTCCTTTAGTAATGAAATACAATATTTTTGGCACACCAAAATAATTTCTGGAACAAAAATGAAGGCAAACTTGTAAACTATAACAAACAAAAAGATTTATTCTACAAAAATATGGTTTTGCTTTAGAAAACAAGGCAAAATCAAATGCAAACACAAATTTGATTAGATATAATGAAATGATAAAAAACAGATTATTTATAACAAATAAGCAAATGAAAGCGGATAAACTTCAAAAAGACAACAAAACAAAATAATAGCTCACTGAACACTGAACAGAATTAAAGGGAAATTTGTATATCTTGATTCCACGCACAAATAAAAGGGAAAGTTTTGCAACAAAAAACAGAAAACGCAGCAGGTTTTTGTAATGTATTTACATATTGTTATTTTTTCTCTCATATTTTAAATTTGACTAGTTGATTTACTTTTTAGGAACAGTAGTAAAACAATTCCTCTACTTTACTCTTCCTTCAACAGTAAAACATGTTTCTCTTTCTATTTGACATCTGTAACAAATCTCTATTTCAACTGTAAACCAGCTGGTTTAAAATGTAACTTTAATTTTTAGTATGTTTACCAGTATTCTCTGATTTCATATTATTTTTTATAATACATGTTTGTTTCTCTTTCATTTATATATGTCTGTTTCACAATCTTGTCAGTTAAAAACCAGTTGGTTAATAGTTCAAGTTTAATTTGTAGCATGTGTATTGTCTGATTCAATATGTTTTTCTTTACCTAAAATGATATGTATGTTTCTCTTTCCCTACCATTTATATCTGTCTGTTAACAATCCCTCATTTAATTAACAGTTGGTTTATGGGCTAACTTTCGTTTGTAGCATGTGTATGTTTCTTTTATTTTACCATGATATGTTTAGTTTCATTTTTGTTGTTATGGACGTATGTATTTTCACTGACAATCGACATGTGTGAATAATTTTGACACTGAATTCTGCGGTCAGATCTCATCCCATACAGTAAGAAGAATCCTCATTTTTGTGTGCTATATACACCTGTTATAAATGGAATAATCAATGCTTCAAACTTCTCTTTCCCACACTACGGAGATGTATACAACAACACAGCAGCCTCTTTTCTGTATAGTCTGAGATACACAGACCATTTCTTCCCCTAGCAACAGCACAAATGTATGAAACCCTAACTCCAATTGTATCTTCCTAACGCTTCAATCACAAAATATCATTCCCTTTGTATGTATGCATTCCTTGTATTTTGACTTCTTGTCAATATATCATTTTAAACATTAAACAACAAATAAGTATAGGTTATATATATATATATTCATATATGATCATATTCCTTTGTTAATGCCAATTATGCACGTAAGCATGGTTCCTATACCCTGCCTTATCCTCTTCATGTGACATGTATGGTATATACGATACATGAATAATGGATTAACCATTATTGAATTGAAATGGAATTGAATTGAATGCAGGGGTTCAATTACTTCCTACTTCACTCCCTCGTTAATTCCGTCTAGCGAGAAAACTACTCCGCTCCTAAGAACTGCCCATTCCCTAGACACTTGAACCCCCATTGCTCTCCAGTGTTCTTCTTTTCAAGAACTGTTTCAGCTTTGCTGGCTTCCTTCACATGGAGGGACTTGGCAAAGTCCTTCTCCCAATTGATTTGTGGTTTGTTAATCTTCTGTTAAGAGTGGTTAGTCCCTAGCCTTTGTTCTGGCGTAGGACCTGGGAGAGACTCTTATTATGGCTATTCAACTCAAACCATTCAAGGAAATGGACCAAGTTCTCTCGGAGGTGAAGCGCGATCTCGACCCTTAGCTTGAATTTGAAGACTCTGAGATGCTCAAGGCAAGCTCAGCCTTAGAAGTCACATGGGAAATGCATATTTCCATAAATCAGGTTTCATCTTCTACACAATAACCACTTTCATTACATATTCCTATCAATCTTTTTTTTAGTAAGTTCATTTTCTTTCCAAAATTCAAATTCTTTTAAAATATAGATGTTCAACTTGCAAATCAAAATGAAAGACCTAATTAAATAATTTCCTTATTGAACAATATTGATCATAGTGATTACACCGATTCCATAAACGATTGTCGAAGCACAGTCTTGATTAATTAGTTTAATCAGTATTGCAACCATTAGTGCTACCTAAAATATCTACAACTGAAAACCTACATGGTGTCTGAAAGGAACAGACTAGCATCCACTATCCATTTAACTAAAATAGATAACCTTAAGTCTAAGAATTGTATTGTCTAGTCGTCCTAGGGTACAATGACTCTACACTTATGCTGCAATGTCTTTTAATTTATCCCAACCTAGAGTCTGAAATGAGCAGACTAATTTCCATTCTACCTGTAACTACAGAATGAGCTTAAAATAGAACTAATCTAAACCTTACTTTCTCTACAAACAATACAGCGACCTTTTCTCACTTTTTTGCTAACTTGCTTTCTAATTTTATCCTTCTGAAAGTTATCTGAATGGGGGTGTCTTGGTGCAAATTGCTTTTTGTGATCTGCATTGTCGTTTGTCAGAGAATACCTGCTGGTCCCACACCAAAACATTATTTTGTTTTCTGTCCCAGGCTACTAGCTAGAAAGTGCAGTGCCCTGACTTTAAATATAACACCAAGCTGGTATAAGGTGCCATTGATATTTCAATCAATGCCGTATAGACTTCTTTTGTATTAATTGCACAAACTTTGTCTTCCTCTTTTTCATACTCTTTTCTTTTTGTTATACACCCGTAATATTTTCTCATTCTGTCTAACTCTTATCAAGTTCTACAACTATCGTAATTTTGTCAGGTTCTTTGAAAAATTAACAACCCTTTCTCACTTATTCTGCTCATTCCTTTATCATGCTCTTTCTACAACTTCATTGAAGTTCCATGTATACACTGTTTTCCTCTTGAGCAGATTCAAAGACCTTTTTCATTATCTGCTTCCCTTCCCTTCCTTATTCTTGCTTTAATAATGGTAACTAATCAAACCATTTCAGTTCCATTTCTTACCCTTCTTCCCTTTCCTCATTTCTTTTGATATATTTAATCTTTTTTACATTCTTATGGTATCATATTCCCTTTTTCGCCTTATTTTAATTCTATTGTTTGATGGATTTCCTCTTCCCTATAATCATGTTCATGAATAGTTTGAAGGATTCTCTTCTTTTCCTTGTTTCCTCCTCTATCATTCTTGCAACTAAGCTCAACTTAATTTACTCTTAATGATTATCCTCCCATATTAGCTGCTCCTCATACTTACACCTTTCTGATGGAAGTGCCTTTCATCAAAATGACTAAATGGTAGAATCAGCAACTAAATTACTTTGAATAACTCCAAGGTTTTCATCTCTTGAGATTATAACAAGCCTTTTCACTTTATAAAGTGTAAACCACCCTTCAAGCTTTCAACAGGTATTGTTTTTGTTCATTAATATATAAGTAGGTACTGATTGGATAATGGCCGAATACATTAAGTTCAACTTTATTTTGTGAGTCTCGTTGGGTATTAGATGACCAATAGGGGCTAATCAAAACACTGCTAGGTTGGTAATTATATGCCTTTGTACAAACACTTTCAAACTGTGCTTGAAGTATGGTCCACCCTGTTATAATGGACAGCATGCTGGCTACCTTACTCAATTCCTCCAAATTATGGATTGCAGAACAAACCAACTTCTCAAAAGAGTTTCTTCCAAAGCTAAACAAGAATTGACTTTATACCCATACAACCTCTGAACAAAGAAGGTTTCAATTAAAAAATGTGTTTCTTTAATTTCAAGTATGGATGTGGTGTCAGTTGTATGTGGGTGTGGGTGTTGGATGTGGGAGTGAGTATGTGGGTGTGTATATTGGTGTGTTCAGGTGTGTGCATCTGTGTGTGACATAACTTTTTCTGAATGGCACCAATGTATCAAATGCACATGTTGACTCTCGAGTGTGGACGTGGGTGTGGATGTGGGTGTGTGGATGTGGGTGTGTGGATGTGGGTGTGTATTCATGTGTGCGTGGAAGTGTGTGTTTCACATATGTGCTGCAAGATGATACAAATGGATCATAAGCACACAGAAACTGTGTTCATGTGGGTTGGGGTTACATGTGGGTGTGGGCGTGTCTTCATTTTTGTGTGTTCATGTGTGTGTGTTTGCACGAGTGTAACATGCTTGCACAAATCAATCATAGACCCATGGAGACGCTGTGTGAGTGTGGGTTGGTGTGAGTGTGGGTTGGTGTGTGCCCACGCGCCGCGCTGATGTTTTGTATGTGGGTGGGTGTGAGTGTGGGTGTGAGTGTGCGTAAGTGACATACCTGCTGCAGGATACGCATGTGTTGTCTCTGAAGACAGTCTCTCTCCATCAGCACTCTTTGAAGGCGTAGCTTCTGCTGCAGCTGTTGCTGTTGTGTCATCGGCCCTCCCTGCTGGCTTGGCTGTTACAAGTAGAGTTCAAAGAGGAGAAGACAAAGTCATTTCGAGTCAAGATTTTGATTGCCCATTGTTGAGATCTTTTTGTGAGAAGTCTCATTCTTTTGTGTATAACTCATCATCTCCTCTTGTGTTCTCTTTCTCTCTAAACCCACGTCATTTCATCCTTTTCATGTCTACTGCAAAGAGTCAATCTTCACTGTTATATCTTTACTTAGTACCCTCATCTTCCTCATCATCATCATCTCATCATCATTGTCATCATTATCTGCATCAGCAGCAGAAGCAGATGCAATGACGATCACCATCAATCTTCATCATTATTTTCCATGAATACATCTGGTTTACTTTTCAATGCATAAGTATTTATAGGCCTAGACCTATATCAGGGACTCGGTGTAAACTAGGCTGTAATGTAAAAACAAAGCAAAAAAAATTCTGCCTTTACGTCTTTTGCCTATCTACATGTATCTCTCATCTCTTCAACATCTCTCTGTTTATGTTGATCACACCCACTCTAAAAAAATGCAGAACTGCATCAAACCTTGTACCAATCTTTATCCTCACCCCCTTTCTCTCTCTCTCTCTCATTCCCCTTCCTTCTTCCAAACCAGCTGACATTACTATATCACGCTTCTTTGTTATGTCACTCTTCTCTTTCTCTCTATCCCCTTTCCCCCTCTCATTCTCTCTCTCTCTCTCTCTCTCTCTCACTTGATCACTTGCTCTCTTCTCCCCCCCCCATTCCTTTAATATACATATTCCTCTTTCTTACACACTCTTTTTATAGTGTCATTCTTGCACAAGAGTTAACTTATGAACGAATGAACACACATCAACGGCCATCACACACAGAGGCCTGTTTGTCATCATCTCAAACTTTCGCTTCCTCATCCCTCCCTCCCTCCCTCCCCCTCTCCCCCTCTCTCTCTCTCTCTCTCTCTCTCACCCCACCCATCCTTCATACTCCTCACATATCATCAGCTGTTGCCTGTGTGTCATATGCCATCTAAACTGAGAATGATGAGTGACAGATATAGATGTCCTCCCGAGCTAATCCATCATTACATCTCGCCATCTTTCAATCTCTCTCTCTCCATCATTCATTCAATTAATCTCTTACACTGTCATATTGGTTATTTTCCATTTACAAACAAACTGCCCCCCCCCCTCCTTGTCAACTCTACTTTCTTTATAATAGCTTGTTTTCTATTTCTTTGAAAAATATTTCCATTAGTCCAAATCTCTGATAAAAAGACTGAATCAATACATGTGCATGTCCTCAAAAATATTATTTTCCATTTTACAAACTGCCCAGTCAACTATTTTCTTCAGGAATCTAAAGTCCATTTAAAGATAAATTTGAGTACATGTCATGCAATAAGAGTGTAAAAGAAACTCTTGTAAGAGTAGTTGGGACAGGCTGATCATGTAGGTATTACATTTGTTCAGGTATTGCGAGATTGTTGAATTATCAATATGAGATGAAATTTACACAGTCTTACAGTGATTGCTAACAGATATGGGTGTATATGGCATTATATACAGATGTGGTCCAAACTTGTAAACCATTATTTAGTCATAATCTGGAATATGAAGGCATATCAAGAGCAATTCATTTCATGGGATATTGCTAACTGCTAAGTATGGTATTCATGATTCATCCACAAAGGAATTTACAAAAATGAGAAACTGAAAAGGACCAAGGATAGTTTCTTTCAACTTACCGGTTGTGGGGGACTGATTGGTGGTGGTGGTGGCGGTGGTGGTAGCTGTGGTGTCTGTTGTGACAGTGATGTTGTAGAAGAGGCAGTTGCTACAGAGTGGCTGGGGGGAGGGTTGGAGTTGTTCTGCGATTGTTGTAAGGCTGCTGCGGCTGCCTGGACTGTACCTGGCGCCCTCATTGCTGAAAATAGGAGAACATTTATGATTTCAGTTACAAAATTTGTCAAGCCAATTAACTTTGCAGCAAAATGTGTGGGAGGTTGAAAAGAAATGCATATACCAGTACATATACATGTAATGTACTTCTGACTATAAAATATTTATCACAAAAATTCATCCATTGCAGTTCTATCATAAAGAATAAAAACATCACCACCAGTCTTTGAGTAAGCCTACGATGCATGTACATTTGCCCCTTATCAAACTATTCAAACAACACAACCCAACAAAAATCTTTTATCTCAGGTTGCCTAGCAACCATATGTAATGCTGGGATGATGTAGGTCAAGGCATTAACTGGAGATGACCCTTGCATGTCACCATCGGGTATCAGGTTCACGTTCTTTGCTGAGGGTAGGTATTGCGTTCTACAAGGGATAGGAACAGGCCTTGGATGTATGAAATGAATGATTCACTTCAACAACGGAGATGCACGATGTACGTGTAGGCCTACTTGTACATTTGACATGAGCTGCTTGCTTTGATTGCATAAATATGTATCGGATTCAGAGGGAAGGATTTGTATACCCTACATATGTGTCCCTTTAACACTAATAAGTCAGCCTTATCCTGTGCTTTTGTTATTGGAAATTGTACAATTTAAATGACCTTATATGCCCATGCGCAAATGCTATCTCCTAAGTGACTCATTGCTATTGGCTAAAAGTTTTCCTTTATTCTATCTTTTTCATGGAATTCAGCTCCCACTTTTTTAACATACTGACAATTTAATCAGTTCAAAAAATATAAAAGCAAATACAACTCAACAAGTATCTTGACATACCGTAATTGTAATGTAAGTAAATATATTTTCAAAAGAAGCGAAAATGAACATTCATAACCAGAAAAAAATCTCCATTATGAGCCAGAAGGGCTTAACTCTGTGTTCTAATGGACATTTCATATGCACATATATCTTCACAAGGCCCTGTCTATTAAAGTTTGCAAAAAAGCTTAATGTACTCTATTGTTATTACAGTGCATGCAATCAACTCCAATTTCACAAACAAACTTGACACTGATTGAACTGCTTTGATGACGAAATAAAGAGCTTATTTGAACAGTCATTTCAAATAAAGGTAGGGCCTTGGCAGGAGCGGCATATATATTCAACGAAAGTCTAAATTAGGGACCCACATGAGTGCAACGGGGGTAAATTTCTAACCGCAGATTCAAGTTAGTGGTAGCACTGTTTGCATATGACTACCTTGAAATTTAGCAGTGTCTACATTTACACCATTTTGGGGGGAATTATTTTAATTATTAATAAAAACAATATTTAGAATCAATCAACTTTCTGATATATTACTGAATCTAGAATGACAGATTTGACCAAACATGTCAAATTCAAACTGATGGTTTATCTCATGTCATATACAGGGCAATTTTTGCATGATGCATAGTACATGTAAATAGCGCTAGGGTTAGGATTGCATTCAGGTTTCAGGTTAGCCTCTTGTCGATGCCCTCGCGCTGTTGGAGTCTCTAAATTCTGACGAGCGAAGCGAGACAGAGAAACCGAGGCGCTCGCGCTGAGGGCCTCTTGACAAGTGATCTGAATTTCTTATGTTTTACTTTGTTTGGCGAATATTCCGACCCAGCAGAGTTCGGTGAAAGTCATCCAATCAGAGAGAGCTACTATGACGTAATATTTACCGCTCTTTGCGAATTCCTCCGTGTGAGCGAGACTGGCCGCATAGTTGTAGTCTGCAAGCACAAACCCTGGTCAGTCGTAAAAGAGAGTGTGCACTATAAGACTACCATATGCCACGTACTATAGCTGCTCCTGACCTATATTGGTACAACCAGTTGGTACCAGTAGATAGCTGGGCTAGGCTTCTCTCAAGGCACAATGATTTTTTGATAAAGTGTCAAATTAGGGTCTGTGCTTGCAGACTAGCCTAGTTGGGCAATCCCGAACTCACACCTACACACACACAATCGATGCGGTCTAGACATGCATAATTCAGTAGGAAATCGGGTCTCATGAATATATAATTCAGATCACTTGTCAAGAGGCCCTCAGCGCGAGCGCCTCGGTTTCTCTGACTCGCTTCGCTCGTCAGAATTTAGAGACTCCAACAGCGCGAGGGCATCGACAAGAGGCTAGTTTCAGGTCAGATTTCAGGTCAGATGTCAGGGTTTGGGTTAGGGCTAGTGTTTGGTCAATGGTGGCTTTGACTTTGGCCCTTGACCATAAGGAGGAATTCGGTCAGTGCTGGAACAATTGTTACTGTAGCACGAATCATAAAACATGTGAAAATGCTCAAAGGTGAAAATGGATGTTTTTTGTCTGTTTTGTGGTGACTTATCAATATCTAGCACTACAAAACATTTCAAAATGATGATCCACTTACCAATCCTAGGGTCCAGCCATGTTGTCGTCCTTTCGACATGATTGATAAAATAAACCTCGCCCTCTGGTGTCACGGCTTGCTCCCAGTTGATTGGCAGCGGCCCAAGATCATGCATGGAGGGCAGGGGCTGACCGTTGCCTTGCATGATGATCTGCTGCACCTGCATGTAGTAATGAAAATCATTTACTAATGGTAATAATAAGAATGATAGAGGCAATGATGTCACAGACTCATGATTGAGTTGCCAATTTGTATTTTGATTTTCAAAGTTTTTCATGTCATTAAAAATTCATAACTTTCTTATTCAAATAAAATGTTGGAGAAAAAAGAAACAAAATTATGATATTTTTAAATAATTATGTTACCATCATCATTATTATCATCATGATAATGTTAAGAAAAAAATAATTAAAATTTATTCAGTAATCCTACTTAATAAGATATGACTATTTAAACTCATTACATTTTCATAACTTTCTTACTAAAAAAAATATATATTGAAGAAAACAAAATAATAATAATTATGTTACCATCATCATTATTATTATTATGATAATTTTTAAAACAAAATTAATAAATAGTTAAAATTTATTCAGTAATCCTGCTTAATAAGATCTGACTATTTAAAGGGCCCACAAGTAATATTCTTTGGGCAAAAAGTTTATTTTCATGAAAAGTACACAACACAATGGGAATGGTATTAAAGAAGATGTTTGTTTACCTATATTTACATTGTTATATTTTTTGTGAATTGCCGAATAAATAAATAATAAATAAATAAATAAATAGAGGAGGACTTGACTCACCTGATTATTATTTGTATTTGTGTTTGGTTTGCTCAGCTGATTAGGAACAGTAGGAGGCTTTCTTGGGTCTTCCCATGTCGTTTGCTGATTGCTATGACTGTTAGGAGTACAATATGTGCAAATAAAAACTGATTGGTGAGATTGGTAGTAGAGCGATGAATAAAGGAAATGCTTAATCGTTAAAAGTTAGAGGTGAACTCTTTCAAATGAAGTTTTAAAGGCAGGTTATTTTACCAACAGTACATTGCTACCACCACTATAATTTTCAATTGCGCATCTTTCGGTGAAGGCAGACATAGAGTGATTTCCGGTTCCTGTACGTAAGCATCATCAAGCAAATGTCATCAGTTGGTGATGCATTGTAGGACATAGCTGTCTACACATCATGACATTGTGAGCAGCAGATGGCAGTATAATCAAATCTGAAGTAGTGTCAGTAGAATACCCTGCCTTTAAAATGTTGTTTTAACATCATAATGCCGAACATTTGATTTTTCAATATCTATAAGAGTGTTGGTTAATCTGAAAATTGTTTATTACTTATACTTGGATCATGAAAATGTAATGAAAATAGTTGGCTGATGAAAACTTAGTGAACACTACATACATGTAAAAAACAATGGAATGAACAGAATATTCTGATTTGCCCATTAATACTCATTTTAAATGTTTCTTTGATCCATTACTTCTCTCTTCTTCATTTTTGAAGCATAACAATATGAATACAATGGATTATTGATTTTTTAGTCCATTATAAACACAAAGCACATGGATCACCAACAGAATATTAGAGGAAAATCATTATTATATATATATATATATATATATATATATTCATTTTTACATGTAATTATATTTTCATTGAACTACAACGAAGTGATCAACAACAGCACAAAATATAACGTACATCTGTAATACACACTGATAGTGCCCCGTCAGTGAAAAAAGTATGTACCTTCAAATACACATTCAACGTTTTAACTTTCCAATTATGAAGTAAACACTTCTTCACTCAACATCAGACATCATACCACTCCAGTCACTCACACTGCAAAAAACATTGCAAAATAATCACTTATCCCGTACTTGATACATGTAACTTAATACAGAAAAATCAGATGCAAAGTTGCAAATACTGTTTCATATTCACCCATATATTTCATGTTTGTAAATTATATGTGGATTATTCTAAAACAAACCGGACTTAGATTTTGGGTGCCCATGTGTCTTGCCCTGACCTTATGAAATGTGTAATGAAAGAAATACCTATTTTTAAAATATTTTATTGTAAAACAAAGATGAAAATATTCTACATGGTGTAAAGTCAAAAAGCTTTTATCATTATTCAGTCCAGATACCCATAGAGTAGACTGCAATGGAAAAGATGGAGATGAAAAGCAGGACAGTTTTGATGGATCTGCCCAAATAAGGCCACACCAATGGACGTAAGCAGTACCCCTGTGGTTTACGACAGATTGTAATCAGAGGTTTAGAACAGCCCACAATAACCAGTCAATGGGTGTGTTCACATTATACACAGGGTTACAACAGTCTATAGTAGTAACCAGTCCATGATTGTGTTCACATTACACAGAGGGTAACAATTGCTCTGGGTTGCTTTCACCATAAACTTCCCATGGAAGTGTTTACATTACACAGGTGATTACAACTATCCACATACACAAGCCCATGGGTGCATTAAAATTACATAGAGTGTAGGAACAGCCCACAATAAGCGGTTAAGCCATGGGTATGTTCATATTTAACAGAGGATAAACACGTACATCTACCAACAATAATAAGCCTGACGGTGAGTTCACATTTAACAGAGGGTAACATGTACAATTGTACATCTATCCACAATAACCAGCCCATGGATGTGTTCCCATTAGCAATTGGATAATTAACTTTTTAGACCATGGCTGCATTCAGTTGGAAAGTCCAATTTATAGATCATGGGAGTGTTTACATTACCAATTGGATAGTACAATGTAGTAGTGCTAAATATAATCTTTTGTAGTGTATCCCTTATGTTAGAGTTTTTTGCTTTCTTCAAAGCCCTGGTTACATGTAACTCTGCTTTTAACTGTTCTTGATATATAACAAACAATTATAACTGACAACCTAGCAAATGAGATCAATTCGTTAAGTTTTATCTCTCTTTCAAAATTTACTTGTAATTAATATCTGTTCAAGTTCAAGAGAAAAATCCAAATGAATAGAGAAATGGGTGTGGATGAATCAGGCTCAATTTCATGGTCCAATTGCATCAAAAAAGGGGGAAAAGTTGGTAAAATTTAGTGGTACACTTACGTAAAATGATGGATAGAACAGCATTTATCTATTGTAATTGGTCATATTGGTGTAAAAGGAATACCGGTAGGCGGGGTCCGTGGGAGATTTTTTTTCTTCCCACAAATGAAAACAAAACCACAATTCTTCTAAAAAGTAGCTATAAAAAGATTTTTGTGAATGGGTCGTATTATGCATGAAATCAGAGCATATCAATGAAGCTTACATGTAGCCTATCATAAAAGTACTTGGAGCACTCATCTATTTCCATCCTGATTAGTTCCTGATTGTAATGAGGACTAGATGATATATATTTCACACACATCTATCTGATGGGTAGTATGGTCCTCTTCAAGTTATGTGAGCCTCCATGTACATCAAAAGTAGTGGATATTTCTGTGAAATACAAGCAAGTTCTTCCTCAGTTTCCCCACCCTTTCTTTCTACTTATAATCCAGAGTTTTGAAGGTTAAAGGTCATGTGCAGTGTTGATAAGTCATCACAACTTACAGTCAAATATCTTTGATTGTAAGATGTTAAAAAAAGGAAGATAAAGAAAATAGGGAAATATTTTGCATTGTATGAATAATGTCCCTTTTGACCAGGGACAATCATTTACGGGTCCCTGATTAGATAAAGTACTGTAAAGTGCCTAACTTGACTTTCCTATCAAAGTTGGCCTCCTATGCGAAAAAATGTTATTCCTTACAGAACAGGTTTCTATTTGGTGACGACAGCCCTCTGGCTGGATAATGTTGAGAAGAGCCTGGACTACAGTCTGCCAAGAGCCTAAATCATAAATGTATAACTCCTTGATCACGTCTAGATCTAGGCTCCAACCTGCCAACACACTGTTTGCACTTTGGAAAAGCACCATATAATACCTATTCTTATAGTCCATATCAGTTCTTTTAAAGCACACCCGAGGGCATATGAATATAAGCAAACATCTCAATCCTGACCATATTACAAAAAAACACCAGTCCCCACAAAAATTCATAGTTTGCGTGTGAAGGCATAACAAACGGAATTCAATATTATGAACAAACAAGTCTTTTCAAGCTGTTTAGAACACTTTCAACCTGAAAGTACAGTATGGAGAAATTGTTAAACTTGGACTAACACAAAATTTGAACCTTGACCTTAACTCCACATAAACATGTAAGGTTTCAGGTCTAAAAATCAAACATTCATGACAATGACAGAATTTCAAAAGGATCAAACAAATATTTCCAACAACTGAAAACATAAATACCTGTAATGGATGGATGAGGTCTGAGCTCACTCTAAACCTGATCACAAAGCTCGAGGTTTGAAAAATCATCCTGGGACAATTTCAGTAGCCTTGTCCATGGTACGCGCTTGATAAAGACTATTTTTATTATTATTATTATCCTCACATGATTTATTTTTAGGGTTTTTAAACTGTGTTTCAGCACCATGAATCTTTAAGAGTATTTGCAATTCTGTTACAATTCATCAGAAAAAAAAATCTGTGTATATCTTGATTGTGTGAAATCTTCCCCAACATAACTTTGCCTGGCATTCTTTATGTATTAAAATGTATAAGTAGTATGAAGAAATAAAGAAAACAAAAAACCTCACATCTAGGGCTAGCATAGAACCTTAGTCCGACTTGGGTTCTGTGCATGCCCTATTCTATGTGAGTGCGTTATTAACTAGTCTACTCAAGATGATGTTTTACTGCTCATTGAAGGTGTATTTATTTAACCTAAAAAGTACAATATCACTTTGTAGAAGTAGTATTTTAGTTTATAGTGAATACATATTGCGACATGGAACCCCTTACAATTGATTTGGTGATTGCTACACTTAAAATTTGGACCCCGACTTTAATGTTGAAGTTTATTAAGCTTTATTGATAAAATTATGATTGATAATATTTTATGTACTAAGCCAATTTCATATGATATTGCAAGATTAACAAGAAATCCCGGTATCCTGGCATGGTTCACAGTACTTTATTCATGTATCGACATGTCTTTCTATCACCAGCCATTAATCTAAAACAATTATTGACTTTGCTTTACTTATGATTTTCCCCAATCAAAGCTAACAAACTTTATTACCCCTCCTCAAATATTAAATTTTCACTTTGCAATATTATCCACCTATTTGGCCATGAACATTTAGTACATTTTGAAGGATTTGTTCAACCTAGTTCCGTGTTGACCCTTATTTGTATGCGCTATTATTAAAAGATAAGAGTTAACCCAAACATTTGATATCAATTTATGTTTTCACAGGTTATCTCCAGTTCTGATAATGATAGCAAATACATTTTCATAAAGAAAAGAAAGGAAGCACTATGAAGGCTATTAAAATAATGTATACTAAATCAGAGTTTTTCTAGAAACAGTCTATTACCAAAAGCCAAGTATTTGGCAAAGAGAGGTAAGAAAATCAAGCGAGTAATCCTTTATGTATGTCATACTTTTTAGTGAGTTTTATTCCTAGGTTTTTATCTCTTGAGATTTACAAATTACAGCCATCTACTACTGCATGATATGATCAACGATTTTAGAAGTACAGATATACTTCATACCTGTTTTTCTAAAAATGCCATTTCATTACCAGAAGTTTTAAAAAGGTAAAGCTGTACATGCAGGGGTAGATCCAGAATTCTCCTCTTTTTTTTTTAAGAGGGGGGGGGGGGGGGGGGGGGGGGATCAGAAAAATCTCTGACAGACAAAATTAAAACCGTTTTAAGTAGGCAAAGACTCCAACCTACCCATGAGTAAAATCTGTAAGAATAGGACTACTGAACACTACATGTATTTATAACATAAGATTTACCCAGGACAATAACTTGACTTTATATCAGATTTCCTTTTATCAATTAAATCTTCTACATGTCTCATCTTTCCTTCACCTCGCTGATATGCCTTAGGAGCAGCCAGCAGACCAATTACATTGTACTTCTATGTGCACAGGTCTGATAGCATACACCATGGACTCCCCGCATACGACCCCTGGCCCCCCATCAGAGTAATTTGTGACGCAATTATCCAGCTTTCGATTTCAATGTACAATTGTACTTTAACCGAGACATGTGCGTTTTCGCTCATCGTTGGCAAAATGGCCGTAACAGATCCTATAGATTACCAGGCAATGTATCCGCCATATGAATCAGTTATAAATGTATTTGGCATTGAGAACACTGTACAATAAAAGATGTGTCAAAGCTAGGAAACCCTTGATTAAAGTGTATATTGTTGGCCTTCTGTGGGTAGTGTAGTCCCAGAGGTATCAGTTTGTGTTGCCTTCAACAACTCGTAACTTATTCCTCCCTTGAGTCAAAATTGGATACAAAGTTATCAAATTAAAAATAGATGAAGTTATGAAGAATTTTTTACTGAACCCATTATTTTTTAAACTTTTGTAAATGTCTCTTTGAACTTTTATAAACTGCATTGTACAGTTAGAACAACACTTTCATCTGATGGTATGCATATCTTTTAATCATCAACCCTAAATCAATACAGTGAATATATACCAAACTTTTTTTTTCCATCTTAAGTTATTAGATATTTATGTTCATAACCAATTTGAGTTAGACTGATCTTTTGTTTTACTATTGCCCAATGGCATATGTGAATGTACACATAAGAACTACTCAAACTATAATGCAATTACACTGAACAAATTGAACAAAGAAGTTTTTCACAGAATAATGTGTAATACATTAATACAAACTCCATTTAACCAATTTACATCAAAATCCTTGCTTCTCTTGTTTTACACACAGCTGACGAACCAGAATGCGCAATATATTGCAATTGTTACACCACAGTAATTGAATGGGTCTTCTTCCCTCCCCTGTCATTAAGTAAATATTTACAGTGTCAATAAAAAGGGAGACATGCTAGCTTTTCTCATGATCGACAAAAGTTACCGTTTTAGACCACACTCACCGGAAACCAGGCCTGAAATCCGGAAATACACACATGCACACCGGAAAGGACGGGCGCAAATTTATTCTACCTCCATTAATATTTATTATCTATGCAAATATGAGTTGACCACATATGAACTTGAACTAACCAAATAACCCTTTATCGCTAACCTGCATGCACTTAACCCACATTTGAGACTCCTTATTGGCGCCTATGGTAGATGTTTATCTACCGATTACGGATGAAAATATACACAATGTACATGTAAAAGAACACGTAAGCCTGGCACCATGGGTCTATTGCAGCTGTACGTGTTACCTACATATAGAGACACTTTACCACTTTAAGACACACCATAATGACTATTGATGTTGTTGATGTTGTTGTTATTATCATTATCATCATTACTATTATTATTAGTATTATTATTATTAGTAGTAGTAGTAGTAGTAGTACAGTAGAAGTAACAATATCTCTATACTTAAACACCTTTCAAGAAGTGTCTGAAAGGTGAAAACACATCCTTTTTTATTTCTTTTTGTATTACTCTTTGTTTGTAATTAATGTATACTTTATATGATAAAGTTCTCTTTACACTTTGTATCTTATGGAATGATGCTTAATTAATGAAATGTTATATTTATTTATGATGACATAAACATATTTTCCTGACGCATCATGAGTAACATAATTTCTGCAAGTCCTTCCATGAAATTATGAGATTCGAGGGCTAATCTTGGAGCACAGAGTAAGGTTCAATTAAGGTCAGGCAGGCCCTCTAAGAAAGTGAAACTGGAACACAATCACAACAGGACTTCATACCAAAATAAGTCAACCTAGTCGAGTCATGTCACGTGATCTCTAAGCTCACGTTTCTCAGACCCTGATCCAACTACTGAATCTAACCAGTACAGTCTCGATTCCAAGCTCCTATATTTATCACAAGTATAGTCGGAAACAAACTTCTGACACGCAAGCTCATGTGTAAAAAGTTGTAAAACCTCAGACAAGCAAGCAAAAAGAAAACAATTTCAGTTTGAGTTGCCTTTTGGGGTATATGAGATTGATGCAAGGGAGAGGGCAAAAGAAGGGGAACAATTTCTTACATGTATTGTAAATAATATTCACTATAAACATATCATAACTATTCTAACACCTTCATTTTCTCACCAAGATTTCCCATGCAGACACCAAATTCCACATGTACATGTAGTCATGTACTTGCTCATGCTCCATTTACATGTAAATGGAACAGGTCTGTATCTACAGACTACTACTGAGAAGGAAGCAATCCAAAGAGCTATTGGGCACCAACTACTTCCTGTATTGCCTATCATGTTTTAATGGTCATGTACTTTTCTTTTCATTCCGAATCGAAATTTGTTTGTATTCATGTTCATGTACAGGTTGTACATTATTAATCTACTAGTTAATACACATTAAAAAACACCTCTAGAGTATGGTCTTTTTAAAAGCAAGCAGAAATTTTACTGTTTTTTGCAGTGTAAATGCTCACTGTCAAAAGAATGATGTATTATTCCCGTTTTCGGTCATGTGACTCTCCCCGCTTCCGTGCTAACGAATGCGCACAACTAACAAACAAAAAACAAAAAAAGAATTATCGAAGATCATCGGTTTCTTATGGGATTTTCCAGTAGCTTATATGACAGTTCCCCCCCCCCCCCCCCACAAAAAAAAAAAAAAAAAAAAAAAGGTTTTCACATGGTTTGGGGGCTGTGTTTCAAGTTCTTGTTTTAATGAATTTAAAAAAACATAACAACCCTCTTCTACTTATCAGCTAAAATCTAAATCAACAAAGAGACATCTCCCTTATTTTCATGCACACAATATATTGATTGTTTGTACTAGCTGACTCATACACAAGCGTTTCTGTCCCTTCATTGATAACGCATAGGATACCCAACAATACATCGTCAAATCCAAAAATATACACCTGCTTATATGTCCATATGGCTGTCATGCATATTAATCAATAATCTACAAGTCTATGACTCATCAATAGAACGTTACAGGAAACACCCATGGATTGTTATATTACTAATCATATATTGGTTGACAAAGTCATCTTTTATTAAATTTCAATGTTGTCATGTTTTAGACGTTGACTAAGAAATTTGGAAGAAGATAATATAAGTGTCTGTTATCGTCTTTTTTCCTTTAAAACAAATTGTGTTGGTAAACAACATTTAATGGCAGATTCAAGAATATTCTACAGATGGCAAGAACAAATATATACCAGGGGGGGGGGGTGGTGTTCACTTTTGTCATGTTTATGAAAGGCTAAATGGGGGGAACGTGAGAAGACCCCCCCCCCCTTCCCCTAACTTGCCATTGATGTTTTCCTTACTTTATGTTCAGGAATCTTGGATTCATAAACATGGAACAAAATATTAAATGCTGAGAGCAATTTAGCCCAAGGCAAGTCTACAAAAATAGTACCATTAAAATAATTTTTCCTTTGGAATAAAGTCTGCATTCAAAATGTGTATAAAGCCCAACCAAGAAAACAAGGTTTATAGGAATAGCAGATGAATGGAAACAAAGATACTTACTCCATTTTTAAAGTAGATAATACCAACATTTTTGTAAGCATTGAACAGCGAGAATAGTAATGAGCTTGTTTACCAAATATTTTTCCTTTTTTTTCTTGTGGGAAAATTCAATTTCACTGCAAAAATGCTCCCAAGTAAAAGGAACAGAAAACTAAAACAGAATTGATTCGACAAATATGACAATACTGCTAAGCATCGTGTGAGAATTGTGATGAGCATGTTTACCAAATATTTTGCATTTTTATGTTTTGTTTTTTTCGTTGTCCCATAATCCATGTGAGGTATAAATGTTTGTAACTTCACCTCAAAAACATGACTGTATTGTGTATCAGGTTCTAAAATATTAATGGTCATAATATCCTCAGGCCCTACTAGTCTTTTTCTGTGATAGATACACATGCTCGAGAGCCTCTCACTGTTCCACACCGCTGACAGAGCAAAACATCTCACTTCCTTTCAACTCCAGTTTTTTGTTTCCGATGGCAAACAGAGTATGATTAAGTAAACCTTCCCATGAACCAAACACAGCCCAAATCGGGCAAAACATCTTTCTTCTTCTGTCCTCGAAATATTCCTAAATATTCCCTTTTTGGTTCTTTGACTGGGCATCTACATCCCCTCCCCCACATCGTCTATCAATGGTGCGATTCCCGGTTCTGTATCAATACCAATTCAATGAACAGGTATGTCAAGTATGCGGCAGAGGTCGCAGATCACTTTTATGTTCTTTCTTTCTATTGTTCACGATTCATGAGATTGTTCCGAAGAAGAAAAAGAAAAACAGTTACAAAAACATTGCATAGTGACAGGAAGTCAATTGCAGATGATGAGTTCTTGGGCCAGTTGGAAATACACATTGATCAGCTCTCAGAAGATAACATGCATTTGTGAAAGAAAACATCTAATTTGGAACCAAGTCGTTTCCAGATGAGTTCTCGGGACAGTTAGAAATAAACCTTGATCAGCTCTCAGAAGGTGACATGCATTTGTGATTTGTGGAAGAAAACATCCAATTTGGAACCACCTCATCTTTTACCGGTGATAAATGCAGTGTAAAAGAACTATACTGCACAGTGCACATCATAATCTTCAAACTTACTAAAAAAAAAGTCACAAATCACACCGATCAAATAATAAATACAAGACCTTAAGGTCATTCTTAACAAACTGTAAGGTCATGAGAATGAACTACCTATTTGTAGATTTATGACAGAAGCGATTTAAGAAAATTACATCCCATAAAAAAGAGAGTAGAGTCATTGTACTAGCACTCTACCCTGCTTCATTGTAATACCCAATTACAATTTTTGAATGAACATGAAACTCAGATGCCATGGTACAAAATGGTACAAATATTTTTCACCCTTTAGGCTTTATAAATTATAGGGCATTTCATTAACCTACATGTACCTTCCGGATGAGAGCAGAATGCATGGATTAGAATTAATTCTCAATAAGATACAGATGATTCCAAAGTTATTGGGGCGAAACTTAGGCCCTGCCACCCTCCCCCTCTCATTAGTTTGAAGAATATGCAGGCTTGTAAAATAAGATTTAAATATTTCCTCTTTTGTTTCCATTTCAATGTCATCCTTGTCACTCATTAATTATACGTTCATTTTCTGTTCTTTCTAGACATTTGGCAATTTCTAAGCATTTCTGTATCTAAAGCTATAATTTTCATAAAACTTTGAATTACAAAAATGAAGTCTGAATATACTGATTAACTGGATAGCATTGATTGGAAACATTGTATAGAAACACTGCAAATTTGTTGCTGGATTTGAAATAGTGCAAGACATCCAAATACAACCAATCCATGCTTCTTCATCAAGTTCCTACATGAATACGAAAGCGATGATCAAATCCCCATTTCGCTACACAACGACCATGTTCACACAAGAAGAACTATAAGATTTATTGTACATGCGTGTAGCCTAGGGCCTACAGAGTTATTGCACAAAATGTTGTAGCTCTCCATGTATGAACAGAGGAGCTGGGGCTGAGAGGAAGGAAAACATATGGTATGATCATTTTGAACTCTGCATCACACGTGAATGGTGTCTCTGTTGACACCTATGCCTTGTTGGGGTAGGGGGTCCCTGGCTAGCTCTCTGGCAGGCAGGCAGGCTTGCAGGCGAGACCCAAAGCGCTACTGTGAGAGAAGTTTAAAGGGACTCGTCAAAATAATTGGTTCACAAATACGCTGTACCCTACAATCAGTCAATCGGGCCCGTTCGATCAGACAATGTTGTCTAATGATACTATGGTAATTGAGATACAGAGACATATTAGCACAGATCAGCTGCAGATTTAAGCTGGAAATTACGTGAAATCTTACTCAGGGTGGGCTTACTTTTAGCAGGGACCCACCTCCCTGGTTTTAGTGTGATTGTGCTCCCTAACAACATAGTTGAAATAGACGGGCATGTCAATGTTGAGCCTACAAATGTGCATAATGTAGTGTGTGTAGGCCTACGTCTCCAAAAGTCAGACCCTTGTGCTTATTGTAAACTTTCCTTCTTGGATACGCCCTAACAATTTAAAAAAGAGCCTCAACCTATATTCTTCCATTATGTTGGGGAATTCCAAAACCTGATTATGTAGGTGCATTACATGCTAAAAATCAAGGTAGGCCAGCTTCAAAATAAAATGAATATATCATGAGTAAAGGTTATTCAAAGTGTTATGTACAATAGAATATAGAACACATTTCATTTTCTATCTTTAAAAAAAAATATCATAATTTAGGAAACCTAAGCCTACATGTACTCTTTCTATGAAATTGTCAGTTCGCATTGGTCTTCCTATCAACATCTGTTAATCATGATAATCCAAATTCAACCCATTCGCTATTCCCTTTAATTCAATCCTACCCAGCCTTTAGAAGAAAAAAAGACAGGACAGTTCAATCTGAATGGATTTGCCCTCGGGGGTCAACAGAAGGTCAATCAGAATCCAGAGAAGCAGGGTTTTCTCATCAAATAGCGAGGTAACGGAGCAAAAAGTGATGACTTTACCTTGCTTGTCTGTCTGGGGTGGGCTGGGACGACAAGTAAACGCATTGACATGGTAGTAGAGCAGGAGATGTGGGTGCTAATTGGACTGGAAAACCCCCAAATTGATTGCTTCCACTCCAAAAAGCAGGTTTGACAGTACTTTTTTTCTCCAGCTACTCGCTTTAGACAGGAGAGGAGGTTCTGGTACTCCAATGTTTGCCCTGGTGAAAATTTCTCCAGGCTCTAATTCGTCAAAGGGTTATTGTAATATGAATGTTCTTTGGTTTTAGGTTTGGTGTAGGGTTAGCATCAGGATAAAGTTTGGAATTCAGTTTGTGAAGGATATTATTGACAGAGGAAAAAAATCGCTACTAAAGCATTTGTGGTAGAAATAATGTACTTCACCAGTGTAGAAAATGGGGTTTCCATATAGCTTTTATTTAGCTAAACTTGTCTTACAGCAGCCTAAATTGGTTTTGATGAGCAACAGTATAGGACCTTTTATTTCTACGGTTATGAAAAATATTCCCACATTCCCGTCTTAACTTGGACAAAAAGTTAGAACACAAAGGTAATAAATTCCAATTGTGCCATTGAGTATGAGTATCCTACCATTTGTACAATGTTGAAGTTGAAAATGAAAGTAAAAGTATGCTTACTGAACGTCACAATGGGCATATTGTAACATTTACAATCAATAGAGTTTACATGTGAAATGAATTTATAGATTATCTGTGGGGCACATGCCAGAAAGATCGACCCCCAAAGAGAAGAATGGAGCTCACAAAACTTTAAAGTGTAAACTGTAACCTTGTAAAAGTTAGTCCCAATTCACTACAGATTCCTTCAATTCAGGTTCAAACATTGAATTGAAGAAATATCGCACTATTGAAGGCTACATTGAAGTCAATATTACATGTTTTTCACTACTCTATATTTGTATCTCAAGTTTATCGTAAGTTTTTTTTTCTTTTGTCTTTCATGTGTGCATGTTGTTGTTATTTTTATATGCATTAGTTTCACAGGTTGATTTTTTTTTGGGGGGGAGGGGGTGAGGCAAATACATTCTGAAATCTTGAAACAGATTTTATTACAAGCATGAGAGATGGGATGCGGTTGCTGGTGGTAACCATTTGAAGACTGACATGAAGAACAGTTGTGGTACTATACTGGGAGACCAACTCCTCTGGTGATGTATCACCATAGTCCAAATCTTGTTGAGAAGAGTTTCAGGGCGAGGACACTCTACCAAGACCATGGACCTCTATATGACCTCTCGCTTATCCTTAGGTCCATGCCAAGATTGACCTGGTCTTATATTTTCACCCTCAAGCTAGAGGTTAAAGGTTAAACTAGGTCTGGGCCACTTTGAAAGTTGTAAACATCTTGCTCTTGCACTTTTCCCCAGGTTGATCACCCCCACACACACACCACCAGTGCAGGGTGCTGGTAACCATGGCAAGCGCAGTCCGGTCTTGCCCTTACAGTTAGTTGAGTGTGGAGTTGTGTGTGCCACTTTGACATGAAACAGTGATGAAAATACAAAGTACTGAGTTACATCCAAGGAGTTCAAGGAGGTAGGATTACATTGGTCACATGTACAACACCTTTGTCTCTGTAGTTTTGAAGACAGCTTTTTTTTCACTAGTATGTTGGCCTATATGTGGGCCTACATATCACTTCTCCTACTTTTGTTAGCTGTAGGAGTAGGACTTACATGTAAAGACTTCACAATCTGATAATAACTCAATATTTTTAAGATTACTTTCACACTTTGTTTTCTCTATTTGTACTTGTTATCTTGTAGAGCACAATACATGATTTATCTAAGAAATATAAAGCCCAACATAAATCTTCTCAATTAAGGGGACAAATATCAGTTCATACTATTCCATTATGCATCTGACTTGTGTATCTACAAATAGTACAATGTACATGTATCTCTCATACATGTACAATATCAACCACAAGTACAGTTATATGCTTAAAGAGACATCCCCTCGATTATTTCCTTGTTTTGCCTAACAGCCTGCGAGCCTGAGCCCCCCCCCTTTTTTTTTTAGACACCTCGCATTGTACTTCTATAACACAGAGAAGAGTTTTATTAGCTCTGCATGTAAAGTCCTTCCCTCAGTTTGCATTATAACCCCTCTGTTGATCCTCATTAATCCATTTAAGTAACCACAAGTTACCCATTTAAAAGACCAACCTAACTTGTATACAACAGGCTCATTCACATTGCAGATTTTTTTTTGGGAACAACCAATCAACTTTATTTAAACTACCCCTTACACAACTGGAAAACCCATCATAAAAGAACATCGGTATTTAATAATTCTGTTTTTTGGAAGAGTTTTCTGTACCAGTATGTGCCACTTGTTACTACTTTAATACCATGGAAGTGAAGGAAGTCAAGTAACCGAAATCCAGAATAATTAACCATGTTTTTGAGAGAGAGCATTTACACTGCAAAAACTGATGGATTTTTCGCCCAAATAACAATGAATTTTGGTTGCAGTGTGAATGCACCTATGGGGGTGTATTGGATTAAAGATTTATATGGAAAAGAAACTTCTTAACTTGATATAAAGATAAGCAGATCCTATAAATAGTACATGCTTTATTTACATTGAAGTGTTGTAAACTAGGACATTTACAACTTGTCTCCAATCTACCACTATTTAAACTGTTCCTTGATTTACTACTCTGTATTTTAAAGGAGTATGCAAGTAGTTGAAATGTAGAAAAGTCATGTTCCTAATCATATTTTACAAAAACAATCAGTTGCATCATTCTCTTCATCACTACTACATGTAGCATCCTCATTATCATCACCATCATCACCACAATTTTCTAGTACTACATTCATCAGAGTTTCATCTTGATGGTCGAATAGTTTTGGACATCATTATGAATTTATGATGCCATTTCATGATCATTTGATTGACAGAGACTCATAATCATCTTATTAATTACATTAAGGTTGTGTTTAAAAAAATACACCATCAGATTCATCCACATAATCTTTAGCAATATCATCAAACCTCCCTTTCTCATCATCCATGACCTTCATCTAGAACCTCATCAGCGTCATCATTACCATTATCCTGGCTGGCATCACCATCACCACCATCATCATCATCATCATCACCACCACCACCATCATCACCACCAACACCATCATCATCATCATCACCACCATCACAATCGCCATCATCCTCATCATCATCACCACCACCACCACCACCACCATCATCATCACCACCACCATCATCATTATCACCACAACCATCATCATCATCATCATCACATACATCACAATCACAATTGCCATCACCATCATCCTCATTCTTATTTATAGACCATCTATGTCATTATTCTCTTCTTTACTATTAATACTTCATGTATCAACATCATCACTCACTAGTCTTGTAGCAATTATCAAACAAGTTAGTTTCCAAACTTGGGAGGGGACAGGGAATTGTGTGGGTTGTAAAATGAACATCCCAAACTTTTTTTTCTTTAAACTTACTCCAGGAAATATTTTTGTCCAGTTGGTGTGACGGCCATCTCCCAGCCGCTCGGCAGGTTTGGGTTTTCAGGATCAGAAATATCGTAGCTCTGTTGACGAAGATGCTGATTCCTTATCACATCTTGAGGGTTTATGTTCCTCATCTCTTGCAACGAAGCCGGAGATGAGTGCGCTCTGCTGTGGGCGATCGTCATCCCCTGCGGGCCCAAGCTCCGACTGGCAATTTCATGACTAGCGTTCGACATATTTCCAGAGTAATTGGTCGAATCTGCGCTCGACTCCCTCGAATGGCTTATTCTTGGTTCTTGAAAGAAAGAGGCGGGCATGTTTCTCTTTCGCCATGGCACTTGCGATGGAACTTTATCGGCTGCCTCGGGCGTGTTCAAAACATTGCGAAACAAATCGTCCAACTCTGCTCCCGAGTCCCCTCGTACGTGCACGACAGCATTCTGTTTTCTTCCTCCGACCTGCTCCATTTTCTTTCCGCTTTTCTCACCGAATTTCTCACTAATTCCTTGACTCCAGAATCCCCTTTTCGCTTAGCATATAATAAAATGAACTTCTAGATGGTGACAGTATCAGTAATCGCGTAAAATATAAGTTTTCTACCAGTTAACTATCACCGCCGCATCTTTACACCATGTACCTCAATGCCATTCCGATACACAACTTCTCGCACAGAGTATCCGGTTGCACACGGCGTATTTCACCTGTACGGTCTCGTAAGTTAGTTCGCCTCGTATACTTTTCCGCTGTGGTAGAGTACACAGCTGAGTACCCATACACCAAAGCCCGACCTTGCATGCAAATTATTGGTCCCTATTAAGACCACATCACTGCCGGGGTTTTAACTATCTCAAACAAGATAGATCCTTATTTTTAGTTCATTACCTCGACTAAATGAAATTTTACGAAGATAGTAAAGACTGGTGAAAACTTCTTTTACATATCAATGACATTCAATGCTTTCCTGTCGATATTGAAGAAATAATATCCTTTTACAAATCTTCCAAAATCCATCCGCGCGTGGTCTTGCCTCTACCAGGGGGTATAGTTCGGTCCCTTTTCAATCCTTCTTTTGGTCAAAGGCCGACTTTTGTATGTTATTATTGCTTACGTCACAGAAAAGGGTGTGGCCTACGCCGGAAGATTATTGTCTGGCATAAAAGAGAGGTTTTAGGAAAACCTTGAACGAGCATTTTCTCCGAACTGTTTCTCATTGCGGGATATGCCGAACCCCCTTTCATTTGTTGCTATGCGGCGATGGATGATATTAAAAAGAGCAATCAGATAATAACGAGTCTATGCCTTGATTTATGGTTTTCGATTTTGTAAGACGGGAGCACAGCACTTAGAGCGAACTCATCGCGGGCATTGACCTGCATATTAGTTATTCTGAGTTCGATTTTGAATTGTTAGGGATTCCTTTTGTCAATAGGGGTGTTATAATAGGGGGCAAGATTCCCTATCGCTAATGACGGGGGGTCAGGGAGGGGGTAACGATTGAACCATGTTTCTTGGCTTTTGAGAAGGGATTAGTTTCTTGCAGATATGGAATAGATGTATACATAGGTGCATCCACTTTTGCTAATAAGGGTTATGAAAAGGAATTTCGAGGGTCGTTTTGTAAGCACAACCCTGATGGGTAGTATGTGAGACGAACTATTGTTTAATTGATTTGCGCTTTATATAGAGGTTCGAAGAAGCAACTCTTTGATGATTTCCGCTATTGGCCTATTATTACATGTATTGATTAAAAGAGCACATCCCCCTAAAAATTGATAACTATTATTCTAAGGAATAGATAAAGCAATCATATAAAATAAAATCTTGCTTGATATACGTTATATAAAAAGCCAAACCTCTATTTCATTGTATCTTATGAAGCTATCTTGGTCTTAGTGATGAGAGAGCAATATTAAAATCAGTGGCGTATGTTGCATGGTTCCAACAATTGGAGAGGGGGGGCGTTTGGGTGGGGTGCAGGCACGTAGCCACGGGGGGGGGGGTGGGGGGCACGTGCCACCCCATAAATTTCCAGGATCGGTTGCATTTTTTTAAACCCCTTTATTTTACCTCGATCGATTAAATGTATGTGCCCCCCAAACATCAAACTCTGGCTACGTGCCTGGTGGGGTGGCTCGGGGGTGGGGGGGGGGGGGAACAGAATTACTATATAGATAACATTCCAAAGAACAAACCCATATTATGAGGAACGGCATGGAAAGGCGTTGTATACTTTTCACATTGTCGCATTGTCCCCCTCCCCATTCTCCCTTTATTTTATTTTCTCTCTCTCTCTCTCTCTCTCTCTCTCTCTCTCTCTTTATCTTAGCCTTTTCTTTCTATTTTGTTTTTGAGCTTCTAAAACTGTATGATACATTTGTTTTATGTATAAAAAGTAAGAATGGCATTTTCACCTGATTTAAAACAGATACCGTCCATACATATAATACGATATTACAAAATAATGTCAAAAATCGATGAACAAATTTAAATAGGCAGTATTCTAATCATCACATCAAAAAGGTGATGTTTTGTTTTTCATGCCGTAACTTTATGAGCAAGAATCCTGTAATTTATCCTGAAAAGCGTCAATCCTGTTTATATAACTTGATACTGTACTTCAATTGTATTCAATTCAATGTATTGTGCCTTCTGTACTTTTATATATGAAGTTGTGTTCTAATTTGGCGCGAATCCAGAAAGATTATTAGTGTTTGCCTAACAAACAATCATGGAAAAGGTTAATCATTTGGGTACTCAGTAGGGCGAGATTGATTTCGAAGTGTAAAATAAATCACAACTGGTTCCTATGATGAGACCATAGTGGGATTTCAAGCGATAAGACAAAAATTGGGAAAATATCAGTCTTGTTGGAAACTTCACAGGATCGCTACGCCCCCCCCCCCCCAATCGTCTGCAAGCACATACTCAATCTGACACTTAACCACAATAAAAAGCCTTGACGACTGGCAATGTTTCGTGCATGCAACCCCCCCCCCCCCCCCGATTTGAGAAGTATTCCGCATTCGTGATTATGAATTTATTGATCACTAACTGTGAGACTATACATAGCCACTGTACATTAGCTGCTCTTGCACACGGTCAAAATCTGACTGAGCTAGGCTCTACTCAAGGCGTTAGGAAATATAATAAAGTGTCAAATTATAGTAATATGCCTTTACTGCAGACTATAGTGCTTGGTGGAGTGGCGAGCAATATGCACTTATCTATTTTTACTTTTTTTTTCTTTATTTTTGGTTTGCGAAGCAATAATTCGAGTAAAAACTTAGGGAACAATACAATTGGGTTCATTCGAGGGGCAACTATTGATACACATATTTATTTTGATGCTCTTTTTGTATACATTTCCCTTACATTGTCCGAATGCCATTGTAGCGTGAGCATCTTATTATTAACCTTTTTACCTCAAAACTACGAAAAATCATGACTTGTGTTATGTTTGATAATTACAGCTTTGAACAAATATTGTAGTTTCTTTTAGTTGTTGTTATTGTCATTAATGTCATTTTGTATTCATCATTA